>PNEQ01003676.1:5659-27522 GCA_003012365.1 Medauroidea extradentata | reverse complement strand
ATAGCCATGTTTCTGCAATTACTATAATACTAGGTTTTACCGGGATTTGGTGCAGTAAGAGCATAATATCAGTTAATTTATTTCTCAGACTTCTGATGTTAATGAACATTATAGTGAGGTATTCACATTTTGTATTTGTTTTATGTTTGCTGTTGTAGTCAAGGATATCCCATTTGTGATTATAAACTAGACCATTCAATTTTGAGACTTTGGTTAAGAAATGTTTATCCTCTAAGCCCTAAATATCCTCTCTTATGTCTACATTTACCTCCATACTATTGACACATTGAACTTAAAGTGATTATATAAGATTATATAAGAATAATATAGCAGAAATTTACATACAATATTCAAGCCTGTTTGGCATTTGTTGCAGCTAATAAATTTAGGCCTATAAGAAATCGCATAGCAACTTACATCATTGTACAAGGAACATAATAAAACTGTAGGAAAATGCAATGTTTTGCAGGCAGAGCATAACTTAACAATGAAACCATATCCATCAAGCCAGAATATGTTTAACCTATTTGGTAAGAATTATGTATATCATCACAATAGTAACTAAGAATAACAATCAAAATAGATGACTTATGTAAGCATTTGTTGCAACTAATAAGTTTAGGCCTATAAGGAACAAAATAGTAACTTACAATATTGCACAAAGAACGTGATACAACTGTAATATGCAATATTTTATAGGCAGAGCATAATTTAACAATGAAACCAAATCCTTTAACCCAGAATATGTTTAACCTAGGTTCAGTTTGGTGAGAATTATAAATATCGTGCCAGTAGTGAGTAGTAGCTAAACATAACAACCAAAATAGATGACTGATGTGAGCATTTGTTGCAACTATTAAGTTTAGGCATATAAGAAACAATGTAGTAATTTATATTATTACACAACATAATAAAACTGTGATATGCATATTTGTGGTCAGTAAAGTAATCTTAATCACTGAATAGGTTTTTGTTGAGTATATGCTGCAACAACGTGCAAAATTTTGCAGATGCGTGAGCATTAAGCAAGTTAAAGATTGTCTAAGGCCGGGATTACATTGCAAAATTTTTTCATTGCTTTGAAAGTCCGCAATTCGAGCGCTCATCGAATTTCATAATTCTGGCTGTATGGGAACCTTATCAAGCCACAAAATACAGAGATTTTTTTTTAAAATCTATTTACTTCCGCTCTACAAGCCAAATTAATAATACTATTGTAGTAATGATGTACTATAGGGCCTTATACTTTTTATTCTATTATGTTAAACAAAATTTATTGCATAATTTAATTTAATCGAAGATGACGGTTGATGTTTTATTATTCGTCATCTTGAATATATTTTTGGAAATTTACTTTGCTATCAAACCAAATACGGCAATAATTTTCGATTTTTGTAAACTGCTGTTGTAACCCGTATATAACAGTGTCCAAAATTTAAACAAAAGTTTACCAATACTTAGAGCATGGATGGTTACGAAAATTTGGTTCGTTGCGTTAGAAAAAAAATTCTTGTACGTAGAGCACGGTCGTAGAAGACATTGTAGGTATGTAGGTACGGTAATTGCATTCTCTTTGTGTCATTCTCCATGTCTTGTTGTCTTTTTACGTGATGCGCGGGAAATCGGATCTTTATTTACTCTATGCCGATTGCCGATAACTTTGTTTATTATTGTTATGACTTGGTTTTTGGCAGTGATGTGATGGTGGATGTATGTAATTTTTACATTGAAACTTAGGTAACTCAAATAAAATTTTGTACTTGTTTTTTATTATATAGATTTTCCCCTGATGGTTGAGTGACATTCCTATTATTTAATTTGGTTATAGAGCCTTTGTCAATAGTGCGTGTCGCTCCATATAAAAAACATTAAAAGTATTTGCATGCTGTACATTACATAACGTGTTAATTTACTCCTGAAATCCAACTTTTTCTATTCACGCCGTCTTGTTTAAAAACGATAACCGTGTGTACTAGACTTAAGGTAGAAACATGCATTAGACTTTATACCATACATCCCATAAATAAAATGACATGACCTCAATATCCCTTAGAAAGAAAGGAATAATAGTACGACACTGCACATCAGTTGAGTGGCTTGTGTGTATATGTGATGGTGCTTATGTATGCCTGTCAACGGCACCCTTAGCGCTCCATCAGTTTTATGCCTTACACACACACATAGACGTAGCTTATCTGGGAAGTGAAATACGTAAACACATGGTCAGCGACTTCTTCAGTAGCCACCGCTGTGGGAAGTTCAGTTTTTTTAATCGTGCGTCGGGAATGTTCTGGAAATACAGTACACTATTTGGAATTTATGTACAGACTTTTGATTATTGATATTGGTCGAGTTATTGGATTCTATAGTAATCAGTGTAGTCAAGTATTGAATTGAGCTGTTGGCCGTGGGCGAAAGGCATTGGCCATTAATTTATTTTTACATAAAAAAATTAGGGAGTCACCTTGAACCTTTTGTGCTACAACTTGTATCTGCAATGGTAAATATGCACACCACAATATACACAAGGCACAGGACAGACTGTTTATGCTACAGTGAATACTTTTGAATACTGTCTTGTCAAGGATAATAATTAAAAAACAGGGATGTGTCAACAATTTTGTGGGTGGCAGGAAGCTGACTTGAAAAAAAAAAAAACTTGCAATGTGACTAGACACTTTGGGTGTGATTGCCTAAATTTTTCACTGTAAATAAAACAATGTATAATTGTGGGAAAAGGAAGGGGGTCGGAGACAATGTGTCCCTTTAGGTGTACTTAAGGCCTGTTCTACAGTGACACGCAAGCGCATACGTATCACAAATATGCAAACACAAGACACCGCGTGTCTTTTACAATGGACGCAAGCGAACACGGATACACATCCGGAAACGCAAGAGAGTTGGTCAACTCCAAACTCTTAGGTACGTATCCAGGCTTGCGTTTAGCCTATAGCAATAGAGCATTTCATATTTCGCCACCATTTTTGTTTACAAACCTTATACACGTTGAGTTTTCACGGTTAGCAATTAAAGTCACCTTCATGCACTGTATTTATAATTATTATTTGTTACTGTAGTACTACTGAACACTTTTCGTGAAGTACCATTTAATTAATAAAACATACGGGAAAAAAATTTGCATTGTAAAATATTGTTCCTTAGGCTCTAATTACTACGTTAAAATTATGCGGCCATTAACATTTCTATTGCCATAGAAGACACGCACAAAACCTTGCTATAATATTTATAACATACTTAACTACAAATAGAAGTGAAAAAACCTATTACTAATGTCGAAAATTTATACGAGAAAACCTTTTTCGTTTCATAGGTTGCAAGTCCGTACATTTACGAATACATTTTCATGCATTGTAGAATAGAAAACGTATTTCACTCTGTGTGCTCGATTCGTTTGTGTGTTACGTATCCATTTTCTTACGCTTCCGTTTCACTGTAGAACGGACTTTAAGGAGAGTGGAGGCAGCCTCCCTCCCTTACCCATGTTGGCATGGTTCTGTCAATAATGTATTTCATTGTGAATTTGGCCTTTGCCTTTTGAATAGGCAAAGTTTATAAGTTGTGTTTTTTACTTGCACTATTATTATTTAATTAACAGATCATAGAAAGCTTCTCTATGCTATGAATGGACTTTTAGATTTTTAACTATATAGTAGAACTTAAAATAATTTTGTCAACAGCAAGGTTGTAATTGCATGAACCAAAGGCTTGAATAATCAATATTGGGAATGAATTTGCCATGGCCTGTAGTGAGAAAGCTTTATCATTGGTGTGGAGTAATTTTGGAAAATCTTGGGAAACTGAAATCGGGAAGGCCAGCCAGACAGTGATTAAACCCTGGCCCTCCAAAGTGTGTTGAAGTTGTGTCATCTTGCTTAGTACAAACGTTAATACAAACCGTGTTAAGGGGGATCCGTGCATATATTTTATTGTTGTAATAATTTTTATATTTGTGTGAAATGTAGTTTGTTTTTATTATTTGCAGTAATGAAATTTTTCTATCTTTCATAGGTTTTGTATAATGCCCTATCAAAGCCCAACTTTGCTAGAAACTGTTTTATACAAGGAAGAAAAACTAACTGACTTACTAAAATGAAATAATTCACACTTAAGAATAGTGTCATGGGCTACATCAAAACATGTATAAAAACCTGTATTCAAATTTTTTTTGTATTTTAAAAAATTTGTAGAAAATTGGCAATTTTTTATTTTAAATTCAACAATTTTTCAAAAATACAAAAAAAAAAAAATTAAATGTTTTCTTTCCTCTTGGAATGAGATAAAAATGTATTTAATGCTCAGTAAAGAGTTCTGCTATACATAAAGCAATGTAAAGCCAATGAAAGTTATGATGATAAGAAGGTTTAAATTATGGGACCAAACATCATGAAAATATATTTACAGAATTCTTTCAGTTTTTATGATCACCTTTCATGACGTGAGCGGGGGTCGGGGTGAGGGGGTTAGGAGGCCCAGACATCTCAGTGAAAGTTTACAAGTGCGTCCTCTGCGACACGTGGGCGTCACAGCACTGTTACCAGACAGTTACGTGAGAACAAACACTCGGAGATCAACTCTTCATCAGGGTCATACGACCAAGGCGTTAACACTCTGTACTCTCCCCACTCTACATCATATGCAGATGAGTCTGAATATGAAAAAAATTGTGACATAGGCCTACATCACCACTTTACCAGATTTCTCAATAAGAATCATATTCCTTCCCAGTCAACGAAGAAATATGAGCTAAACCCATATTTCATGGGCCTTAAACTGTTAAATGCTCTACCTAAACCTCTGACTAAGATTCTGGAATCACAGTCACTTAACATAATTAAAAGAAACCTCAAAAGACTAGCCTACCACTTAAAAACAGCTCCATATTCAGTGATATTATTAGTATCTAATTTACAGTCCTGTGACAGCGACTATATTTTCTGTACACTGTTATATTCATGTAAATATTGTGCTAGTGTTTTTTTATTGATTATTGTGTGTTGTACACTATGTTATTGTATTTTGTGCCATTCATTGATTGTTGTGTTTTGTACACTATGTTTTTGTGTTATTATGTCACTCTTAATTTGCTTTAATGTAATCCCATTTTATTGACAAATCCTGTACAATGTACTGTCACATATAGGATGCTAATGAATGAAATGAAATAAGAAAGCACTCAACAGAAGTACTGGACACCTGGACTCCCTCACGACATATACACAGTACACTTAATGAAAGAATGTGTGGGTTGCTAGGGTGGCGCGCCGTTAAGGCCGAGAAACTGCAAGTCAATAATTTAACACACTGATGATGTAGTTATTGTTGAAGAAATACACCTTTGTTCCACATACAAGATAACGTTAGTGCGACAAAAAGGCCACGTGGGCATGAAGATATTAATCAAATGGAAGTGAAATCCCTGTGTGTAATGAGTGGCAGGAATAAGGAGAAACTCCAGAAGTTAAGTGAAAATGTTCCGATAAAATAATGTGACTATTGATACGCTGCAGATTGAACAAAGAAGTGATGGTGCCCGGAGCAGCACAGACAACCTCTAACTGACAAGCGTTGCCTGCCACCCCTTGCACCTGCGTGACGAGGGCGGGAAACGCATGTCAGAACACAATAACACTGAAATACAAAACAAAGAAGAGCAAGAACGCTTAGTTATGGGAATATTTATTATGAATTTTATTCAATTAACACTTTTTCATGACAAGCCAAATTAACACTAATTAACGTAACAGGAGTTAAGCATAGCAGCTAGTAAACAAAACAAACACTGGGCAGACACTGTTGAATGTACTAATGATGGTTTGATAATTTGATGCCGTGTCCGGTGAGAGGAAGACAAGAACGGAGCTGCGATGGAATGTTCTGGGCGTCACCCGGTTAAGCGTGTAGCCGGGAACACGAGGCTCTATGGGTTGTGGTCTGTCTGTGCCGACGTGCCCCTCTCTCACGTTGAGTCGAAACAGCTGCGTATCGGGGAAAGCAAGGACCTGAAGAAAACTACACCTTACATGGACACTTATGGGGCGATCCACACCCCCATACCCTAGGGCCTAAGCGAGCCAGCTCCAAATGACAAAACAAAGTAGAACACTGGGCCGGATAGTTGCACACGTGCGTTACGTAATTCTCGCTGGACGAATCAGAGTCCCGAAGTGCGCCACGTCTCTCTCGTTCTGTCCGTTGCGGCCGCTGCTTCCAGACTGCCTTCTTCATGCGCCGGTAGAGGGAGGGGGCGGCAAAGCCATGTGTCCTGCGCTGGCAGATGGCCGCGCGGTGGCTGGGATGGCAGGTGACGCACGTCGGTGTCAAGTTCACACACACCCTACCGCCGTCACTCATCCACCACACACACTCAAGTACCCCACATCTGCCATTAACAACCAGCGCACACCTGCCACCGACACACTCGGCGAACACCTGCCGCGACCAGCAGCAACTCCACCTGGCCTGTGGCCTGGTATGACGACAAATTAAATAAAAAAAAAACATTGCTGCAAAAGTTGGCTGGATGAGTTTGACCACGTGGTGCAGGGGTAGTTGAGGTTAAAATTGACAAAAATAGGTTTACAATAATTTACATGGAAACAAGATTACCCCTGGTCTTTAATTAACGTCACCGTATGGCAGAGTAGCCTTAATTATGTTTACATTACATGGTTAACCCAAAACACGTGTTTACATAAGTCTGGATTATGTGGCTCAGAGACAACGGGGCATTTCTCTACCATTTAATAGGTGTTTTTAGGGGCTGCACTACACATGAACACTGCATACTACGGCAGATATGACATCTGGACGCCGCTGCCTCTTGCGTTCACGTCATACGGTTTGATCCTTTATGCAGAGGCGGCGTGGCAGTAGCAGCCTATTCCGTAACAGATTGCGCGGTCCACACGCCAAACTTCAGTAAGGAAGGGGATGCTGAATGATCCACGTCAGTAAAGTATATACCTTGTTATTACAAACTGCAGAAATTTAGGTTCCTTTCAGATTTAATAATGAGATTTGATGTGGATGGTTTAATTTTGGGACTACAGCATTGTTCAGAAAATATTGTTTGTGTTGTGTTCATGTCGACTATTCCCTCGAGTATTATGCATCAGAAAAATGTTGGTTGCCGTATGAAAAATATATTGTGTGTCTTCTTATTGTGTTTCAGTTACCAAAGTTACTGTTTCGCACATCTGTGACATGGGGCCTTATTCTTCTCAGTGACTAGAAACATTCTGGGCGCCTGCAGGGTGATATTAACATAGTGTATTCAGTCATGCATTATCCTGCTGTTGGAATATAAGAGATTAGGAATAGTTTTGGTTGTGAAATCTCAAATACTTTCCTTGGACTACATGATGGAAGCAAGTCCTAAGTTTGTGTTCCACAACAGAATTAATATTCTTTATAATATGAAGTACAAGCAAAAAATAAGGATGAATGTCAAAGGTAAACTGTCGTCCACGAATCCATGCAGAGAAAGTGAAATAGACTTTCTGTTGGGTTTGCTTGTGATGGTAAGTTTTGGGTTTACAATTTTTATGTATTAGGCAGTTCATGATAAAGTGAGCACTTTTCATGCCCTTGTTACATTTCTCCTTTCAGATTATTTGTATTTTCCTCTCAATTTTTAATGTCAACATAATACTGTTAGTAATAATTAAAATTTATGTAGATTAGAGTGTACTCAAATGTAAGTGTCTCAGGCCGCAGTAAAAATTATTTTTTAATTAATATTCTAGACAAGTTGGTCTTCTGAAGCATTCACTTTATCGTGAACAGCCTATAGTAGCCTACTATTAAGCCACCAGCCATTTTAGGGTTAGCTTGACTTTTTATGTAAAATTGAAAATTGAAAAGCCTATTATCATCCTATGTTCAAAAATGTTGTGTACACATGAGCAATTTAATAATGGTCATCTGTAATTTTTTAAAATTCTGAAAAATGTGGTTCATAAAAATTTTGTATTTATTTGACATCCTTCTACTGCAGATGTAAACAAAGAAGTTATGACGTCAGTCATGGTGTTGATGATGTTACACATTTATTCGTATCTCCTAAATCTTATATCAACACACAGAGAGTCCATATGAACGTGGTTATTCAGATAGGGACAGTTGAATTATTTATTATTTCAGCATGGAATCACAAATTAAAAAACAGGAGATGGGTTTTATTTTACCACCAAATTCCAAATAGTGCATCAAATAATAAAATAAGACTACTCCAATTATTTTTACGAATGTGTACCAGTTTCAAATATTACGTATTTAAGTGTGTGTCACCTGAAAATTCATGCACTTATATTTTATACAATTTTTGACAATGCAAAGTAAAAAAAAAATTACAGGTGTTTGTTTACCAATCAGTACCAATTTATTGGTATTGAATTGTAAAGTTAAGTGTGTGTGTGTGTGTCTCTCTCTCTCTCTCTCTCTCTCTCTCTCTCTCTCTCTCTCTCTCTATATATATATATATATATATATATATATATATATATATATATATATATATATATATATATATATATATATATATATATATATATATATATATATATATATAGAGAGAGAGAGAATATATATATATATATATATATATATATATATATATATATATATATATATATATATATAGAGAGAGAGAGAGAGAGAGAGAGAGAGAAAATATATATGTGATAACTGATTCAAGTAGGGGTGAGAGATTTTAGTCAGCGCTTAACATCGAGGACTTTAGCGCTGATTTAAGTAAATTTCCTAGTGCTACCTTATCGGAAATTGAACCCATTCGGACCCATTTCATAAGATGGGCCCAACAAATTGTTTTTAGATTATAAAATTTATTTACAGAGCTGGTGTTCTGCCGTGCAAATGAGTTTATTTTATTCTGTAAGACGATACTAAATTTATTTTCAAGGGATTTATATGAATGTACAATCATCTATTTACGTTGGCATCGCAAATTGAGTAATACTATAGGCTGTACGAGATAAAGTGAGCACTCAAGAAAGCCCTGCTAAAATCTATTTTCAGTCCATTTGTATCTTTCCGTGTGTAACAACGGGAAATGTCTAACTTCTCTGGACACGTCTGCTTGATGTTTGCACGTGTAAGATAGGAAATTGTGCAGTCAGTAGGAACCTACATAGTTTGATAATAAAAGTTTATTGATTTTATAAAATACAATTATGTTGATTTTGCTTAAGTATTTTTGTATTCCAGTAGGAAAATACATATGCACTATATTGCATAACTTCGCTGCCAACATACAAGCTGTAAGGCAACTATAGTTAATGTTAAATTATATGCAGTAACGCCCAGGGATGTTTTCAAGGCTTAAATGTTTAGTTCCCACTTTATCCAGAATAGCCTATAGACACGAATCCACCTTCACTTCAACAGTAGGCTATCTAAACGACTTTTCAGTTAGGTAAAGCAGCAAGCAATGTAATTTGATCTTTATAGTTATCCTGCCCACCATTATCCATTTTATTCCAATTGTTTCCAGAATTGTTATTCCAATACCTGACATTTCACTTATTTTTATACACAATCCAAAATTAGCATGTCTTAACATAAAACCAAATACGATAGAATTAAAACAACAGAATGCTGTTGCAAATCAATACTTCCACATAAGAGGTAACCTTTCACTAACAGCAATAAGTTAATGCTAGCGTTTCATGCATTCTTGAGAACTGTCTCAGTTGTTTTCCATTCGCCTGATATAACAGTGACGTCATCCCTATCAACATAACCTTTATTCTTTGTTTACATCAGTGATGTCGGGAAGTAAATCGGACCCTAAATTTAAATTCAAAACTAAACTTGTTATATATTTCAAGTTACTTTTATGTCCAAATGCTGTTGTATTTTGTAAATGAATGAAAATAACTTAGTGGTACTCTGAGGGTTCTGTGACTCTGTTAGCACAACTACAAATATCAATTTATAATTTTTATACTTACACAGTCAAGTTATTTTCAAAGCAAGATTTGTATATTCTGCATAAAATGTTATGAAAATTGTGCTTGGTAGATCAGTCTGAAATAATGATAAGTTTTGGAAACAATGAAAACACTGCATATTTGAATATCTTTTCCAGCCTCACATTCCTCAGAGTATTTTTATTTATGGACTTGCTGCAACTGGAAAAACTTACACCGTCAAGAACGTGCTGCAGGAGTTGAACTATGCCAGTGCTTATATCAACTGCATTGAGTGTTATTCACCTAAATTAATGTTCCAGCAAATCTTACATCAATTGTTTGGTGAGTTGACAGTGTCAGTGTCCTTAGAGGTTCAGATATGGAATACACCCATGTTTACACAATACAGACAGTCCCACTACAATATATGTAATACATATACTAGATAAATAAAAGTGGCATCTGGTGTTGATTTTGACATAGATTATAAATTTAACAGTACAAGATGTTTAGCAGAGCAAAGGCAACAAAACCACACTGTTGGCATATTGATTAATTATTGAATTTGATTCTATTGAAATAATGTAGAAAATTTGATATTACTGACTAGGTACAGGTGTCTCAATGTTTCATTGTGCATTGTGTTGTATGGGAAATATTGTAAATACTTGAGGATGTGGTGGTATAGAATATTTTGAGCAAAATGTTTTTTGTACAAACATGTAATAGCAAAGCAGTGATTAGTTTTTTTTATAGTATTCTGTGACAAATTTATTTTCAGGATTAATTTCATGGGGCAGATGAATCAACGCCAGTTTTGTAAAGCATTTTATATTACACTTTAACAAGTTATAGGAAGTTATGTGCACTTGTCTAGATTAGAAGTACGTAGTTTGCTGTGTCAAAAGGTTAGAAAAGGGACAGTGAAAGTTTAGAAGAAATTGTCGCATCAAAGCTTATTTAGTTTCTTGGTATTCATAACATTGGATCAGTTTAAAAAAAAAAAAAATGTATATCATTTGTTGCCACAGTTTTCCGTTTTATTATGTATGTTGTTCCTCAGCAAACACTTTTACAGTGTCATGCAAAACTTTGGTACTTAAATTTGTGATAAAAATGCATTAGATTACATGAACAAGTGGCAGCAAATAGTGAAGAGGGTTGCCTCAACTACCCTACACGCTGCCTGCCTCGTGGGCATGCGGGAAACTAATTTAGGAGAAATTAATTTTACTCCTAACAAATCAGAGAAGTTTGACCATAATGTTTGTGCTTGCTAAATTGCCTCTGTCGACCACTTATTCTTGTAGAAAACGGAGCACAAGTCCCACAATATGCAAGTTTCGCCAAAGTTGTAATCTTATATAACTGGGGAACAGACTTGGGATTAACGATTAAAAAAATTAACGACTAAAATTAATAGTTAAAAATTTGGGTAACTTTTTAACTTAATCGTTATTTTAGAAACTAGCCTATTTTAATCTTTTAATCGTTAAAATTTTAGGCTAACTATTAAAGTAACGAGTTAGTTTCTACAAACCCACGACTGCACTAGAAAATAACAATTAAACAGTTATTTGAACAAGTAGTTTTAATGTGTTTGACTGGGGAAAAAAGATAAATCTTTTAAATAATATAATATTAAGAAACTGAAGAAATAACAATTTTTTTAATGGTTTTCAGGGTGTTGGAATGAAGAATTTCTTGGTAATGTTGTCATCCGTGTGTAACGTTTTATTTTTCTCCATATAAATATTTTGGGAGACACTAACTTTTAACTTTAATAAGTTAATTTTCTTTAAACTCTAACTTTTATCAGTTAATATTTTGAAAGTTAAGTTTCACCTTAAATCAGTTAAATTTTTAAGGCATTAACTTCAACTTTAATCAATTACCTTTTTTGGTTAACTTTCCCAAGTCTGCTGGGGAAACATACTCACAATGTTAAGTGCGCACTGTTGTGTCCAATCACAGGCTTTTTATCAAATGTGGTTCATGATTAAGGACTTTGGACCCGTAAAAATGCAAAATTTTATATTTGTGCCAAACACTGTTCAACTTTTACACATCAGATAATATGTCATTTCCCCAAATAAAAATTAATTAGGTCCCATAGTTTTAGCATCACTCATCAGAGTCACAAAATGGCAGTTGCGGTGCAGCCAAAATAATAAAAAATAATTAACTTACAGAAACAAGGTAATTCATATTGATACTTAATGATGTGAGCTACTTCAGGACACTTTTGTAAGAACAAAGCGATACATTTTTGTGTTTTTTAAAAATTTTTGAATGTGAGCAAATTTTTCCATAACTATGACTTTCGGCTACTACTGAAATTTTCAAAACTAACTTTTGTCAAACATGTCATAAAATGCATTAATACACTGACTTTCAGTTCCTGTAATTTTGAATTGATTAGTTAATTACTTTTTTGATTTTGGCTACACCGCAATGACCATTTTGTGACTTTGTTAAGTGATTCTGCAAAAACTATGGGGCCTAATTTTATTTTATTTGGGGAAAGACGTGTTATCTGATGTGTAAAAGTTGAACAGTGTTTAACACAAATACAAAAAAAATTAAATTTTTGCGGGTCCAACGCCCTTAATTCTAGCAGCTTGTTACCAAGCCCTTACACAAGCAAACTGTCTTAAACAGATTACCCAAATTCTCAAATATTACCTGGTGTACATGGTGTAATGGGTACATGAATAATTCTTACCATTTGTACTTAGGCCTATTATAGTAACTATATTTGAATCTGTTGAAGCAAGGAAAAAACCAACGGGCATCCCAACTCGGTTATTCATAAAATCTCAGGATGAATTGTCTCTTAGTAATTAATTTTAATAAATTTGTTGCTGAGCAGCATTGTTTCCGTTCATGATAAATATTGTTTGGAAGAAGTGTCTTAGAGAATTACGTAGGTATGTAGTGAGGATTCCCTTGATGCTCTTTGTAAGATACTTATGAACCTTTGTTGAAACAACACCTACACCAGTGTGCAAGTGTAAGTTGAACTGCCACAACCAGTGTTGTTATTATTATTATTAGGTAGTTTTATTTTTGGACTGATCTAATTACTACTATATTCCATCTGCTGATGTAGATCATTATGGCTTATAGAGTGGATTTCCCCGGTCATAGCAAATTTTGCCAAGTTAAAACCAAGTTGATGTTATCTATGTTAGGCCATGGTGATGCCATATTTTATCATCATGTTTGTGAACGAGGTGTGAAGTGAAATTTAGTTCTTTTCCACCGAAACTACGTAATAAATAACAATTAATGTCATGTAACAATTTTCTTAGTCAGTTACCAATAATCTGTAATCATTCAACGCACAGCCCTTTTATTACACATTTATTGTGTATTTTACACACATTCAAATAGCTTCATGACCTTGGTAAAAGTAGCTTATGTAGGAGAAATGGGAAAAAGAACCATCCCAGAACTCCCCAAGAGTGATTTTGGGTGACCCTGGGAAACTGAAATCAGAACGGCTGTAGCAGGAATCATAACTTGGGTCTTCCCAAGTGCAAGGTGAGTGCTTGGCTTACCACTGCACCACCTCGTTATTGCTGGCTGTACAGTTTTTTATAAAATAAAAGTGAAATGGAAATAAAGGGTAAGGTAATTTGTGGATGTGGATTGCATCACAAGAATCTGTAACCAAAACTAAGACGAAAATACTAGTTCGTAAAAAGTCGCTAGGCCTTTTGTTGCGAGAAAAATAACATGGTAGTATAAAGAACCTACCCTATGTTCCCGCTCACTGGTGTGTTGGGCCGGTCTTGTAAACTAACGGCCTGGTCACTTGCTACCAAAGAGTATTTTCTGCTTAGTTTTGGTCACTTATTCGTGTGGTGCAGTCCATATCTGCAAATTTGTAACTTGCAGGTATTGGTGTAAGTAATTATTAAGGAAAATATGTACTTAATTAGGGTAATCTTTTAAATTGGAATTGTCTGGTCATGTGACTATTCATTCGATTCTGTATCACGTCACGATACCGAATCTGCCACGCAAAATACGCTATAAGGATTTTTATTGACGGTAAATGAAATAAGAGAAAAACGTTTAGAATCTGGGCCGTTCACTCGGGCCGGCAGAGCAGGTGGTGTCGTAGGATCTTGGTGCCATCCTCCCCCATTACTCTTCCCACACCCCTCAGCTGGATCATTCTGGTCAGCGAAAAAGGGGGGGGGGGGATGAAGCAGCCTATGGAATGAGGCTTAGAGACAATGCAAAATAATATGCAAGAGACTTTTGGCTTGAGTAATTTGTTAATTTAAATAAGTAAAACAAGTTAAGTAAGCTAATGAGAACTGTCCAGATTTTGAAATGAAATATTTAAAATAACTTAAATAAATGCTGTGATGGTGTACTACAGTGCTGGCTTTGGTAGGTTGGGCTATTTCTGCATGCTCTCTTCCCATTGGCCGGACTACCAATACCGGGACCGGTGGTGGGTTTTCGGCCAATATGGAGGGAAAGGAGAGATCTATACTGACTGTGGGCAAGGAAGGAAGCTGCGAGGCGGTGCTCGCATCGTTGGAGACTTCAGGGGTTAGGGCGTTGACAGGTCAAGGCGGCAGACCGCTGACGAGACGGCTCGATCAGCTAATTAACAACGACAGGAGAATGGGAACATTGCGGGCCTGGAAGAAACCGGGACGCGAGTGAAGTTGATCGGCAGCGAGATGTTAACTGCGGTGGTCAAGCGGAATTTTAAGGGTCACTAGGTCGGGTCTGCAGACCGTGGACAAGGCCACTTCACCAGTGGCGACGACAGAAGACTGGGTGCCACTAATTAAACATTAACTCAGTGTAGAGACTGTGCGAGATTGACAGGTCAGTACGAATATCTGTCACGTCCGAAGGAGTCAGTAACTCGGAGCACCATCAAATTATTGAAATTGATAAGACTTTGTTTTTATTAAACCCAACACCGCAATAATCATCAAAAGTTAAAAACAATGTATAAAACATTACGACAAACAGTAAACAACAAAGGATGGAACATCGTAAATTACCTGACTCCTGTATAATCTATTCTGCAAACAAGTGCACTTTTTTGACAGCTACTAAATGTTATTTGAGCGATTTATTTGAATATTTTATTTTTGAAAAATTATGTTAAGAACTTAACTGAATGAGCAAATGAATATGGAAAGCTTGTTACAAATATAAAATATCTTGGAAACTAAACAATAATTCACAGCAGACTTTAGAATACATTGCCAAAAGTACTGTCATATAAGTACACTTATTGTGGGGGAGACTATACCACGTTCAACAAGCTGCTGAGGTGTCTTGTTTATGTTCGTAACTGGTTGGAATGGAACAGTATGACCAAATAACATTTTAACTTCTTAGGCTTTGACACCCAGACCTGGCCTCCATCCGCTAGCTATATGCATGGGCTTCTCGCAACCTCACCTGCCAGAGAGTATATAGTATCGTGCAGTGTGACAAGGGTTGAAATAAGGGTGGAAATAGAAAAGGAGTGTAACAACTGTGTAGCTAGCCATTGACCAGACTGGTTGTCGACGCACTGCAACTGTAGCTTGTGTAGTGTCAGCCCCCTTACCCAGTGTGCTCCCCCGGCTTACCTCACCCCTCCGTGTCTTCGGATTGGGAGGCGGGACTGTGGGTAACAAGCCATGAGTGTGTTAAGACGTGTTTGGGAGAGCGGCACTCACAATAGGGCGTGTCTTGATTGACCAGATTAAATTGGTGTAATTCGAACAACAAATTGTTTATAATTTGTAGTTAGGGTAACCTAGCCATCCGCCGAATGCAGCTCCGGACTCGACAGACTCTACACGCACGCACAACTGCGTGATTGGTGAGTCAATGATCTATCCTGCTCCAAACCCCTTACAGTGGGCTAAATTTGTAGAGGGAAATACGGTACATTATTTTAAAGTAGGCAAGTTTTTTAAAATTTTGCATTTGTATGTTTTTCCGGATACAGGAGAGGGTGCATAGATAATGTTACATTAGAAGAGTAACACAATCTCAGATAATTTGGAAATTTTTGATCTACACACATTCACTATGGTGCAAAGACGATTTCACTGGTTGTAATTGCAAACATGTTGCAGTACAGGATAGCAATTCTTTATTATTTTTATTTTTTTTTCAGCTGATTCTGAAGAATCTGCGCTGGCGTCAACATTTACATGTGAAAATATGATGGATTTTATCGCAGACGTTGAACAGAATGTGTCAATCAGAAGGATTTTTAAGGATCCGTATGTCATTGTAAGTGAGCACTGTTAAATTACCATTATTCATTGTTATCTGGGGCTTGAGTTCTAAGGCTTGGCTTCACCTGTCATATTGTATTACCGGTATTTAATTTTAATGATGTTTTGAAATTACTAGAAGAAATTTAAGTGTATAAGAGAAATTCTATTTACCTTGTGCTACAATACAGACATGACAAATTTACCACTTATTACTAGGCCACAATTAGCAAAGGAAAATTGTGAATATAAAAAAATTTGACTTGAAGCACTAGGTAAATATAATTTCTGCTGTATTTGCAAATTACAGTAAATATGTATTTTTGTTGTCTCTGAATTACAATAAAGTTGAAAATCAAATAATTCCTTATGGTTGGTGAAGTCACACCTAAATGCTGACAGTTCAGCTTCATGGAAAATGCTGTAGTTGTGACTTACTTGTTAAATTTGTCTGTTTGCGACTGGAAATGACGCCTAATTTAACCCCATCATTACCAATACCAGTTCAGCTAGAGACGTAAATTGTCCGTACCAAACCAATAACATTCAGCCTCTTAACCTGGGACCTGATTAAATACTGTATTGTTTGTAGGTAGTGGCGTGCAAAATTTATTCTGTGCAGCATTGGATTGGGATTAACTATACTTGTGATGTGTAGCTAGTCATGTGGCTGTTGCAATATGCAGAGAAGTCTGCACTGAGCTAGACCCTCGTGGAAAATAATTTTAACTGTTCTCGTGTACATGAGCGACACATCAAGCCTTCCACAAATGCTTGCCACGTTTGGCAGCGGTGCTTTATCAGAATAAGTACTGTACTATGAAAACAACATGTGGATTATATTTTATTGATTTTCGGGGGAAATGGTCATTAAAATTGGTTATACATGAGTTGAGGCAAAATTATTGTGCAACACAAAAACCTCTGTTTCAGTTACTGTTAGAGTGGTGACAATGATGTCGAGGATAGCTTAAAATTGACAGCAAAAAATGTGTACTGTAATATCATTAGCAGTCTCAGTATGTAACATCATGTATCTATGAAAATGCCACCATAAAAAAATATTTTACACGAACTGAATTCAGTGATTCTGAACACAGCCTGGACTAAATGGCAATGTAGGAAAATAGTAGATTTGCAATAAACATGGCCAATTTTGCCCTGATGTATATGTTTACTAACTAAAATAAAAACATAAGCATTAAATTCTAAATATTATTAGATAATTCACAATTCCGTCACAATCAATGGTAGTACAGGTAGGGATGTGCGAAGCTTCAAAATTTTCGAAGTTAAAGCGAATATTTCCATGATTCATATTCAGTTCAGTCAAAAAATAAGTTTCGGAAATTTCTCGCAGCTTTGAAAGCAAACAAATATAAACGTCTTCTTACATTTGCCATTTAGTAGAATCCAGTAAAGTGTAAATAAAATGTGCATAATTTCTACTATAAACACTTTAGGAAAATAGGCTAAGGATTATTGTAATTACGTGAAAGTTAAAACATAACATACTTGTACAATTCCGTCGTACAGAAATATTAACCTAGGCTATTACCGTAGCAAATATGAATGCCGTGACTAGTGCAGATATTCATCACAAAAATTTATCTAAGCAATTCCATCAACTAGACGTAAAATACACCACGTTATGCCTGCAATTACATTTATGCTTTCTAATGTTAGTTTACTACGGCAATATTGCTGCCATTTTGCTGTACTGCCAACAAGCACGACTACACCAGTCAGGTGTGTACTAATGTGCACATAGAAATAATTTGCAAAGAAATATTGTAGTTTTGCAGATATACGTCACACTTTTTTCTCTAAATTCTAGTTTGGAAAGTGCCATGGTTGCCAACCATTACATTTCACATAATGTCACTTGCTTTGTGGTTGCCTTTCACGTAACTGCACTCATTAACCTCGATGTGGTTATTAGTGCACCGTGTTGGTTGAGTTCTAAGCATGTTTAGTAAAAGTTGTATGGTAAAAAATGATACTTTGTATGTTTTATTATCAAGTGGAACCGTTCATTTGTTCTGACATATTTTTGCAAATAAACCTACAATGGAATCGAACGATACCGCTAAGAGGTTCCTCAGTAATGTGTGGAATTATTTTACAGAATTGAGTGATGGAAAAGTTGCAAATGGCAATAAATGCAAAAAGGAATATAAAATTCCTACGGCAAGCAGTACTTTTTTTTTTTTTTTTAGTATTTGTGCATCTGTTAAAAGCTAAAAGCGCACAAGACATTGCGTGGAATATATTATTTGAATGCTGTATAAACAAAAAAGCCTACTAACTCTGTTTATTTGTAATTAACAAAAATATTAGGGAGTAGAAAATGTGTTTCATTCAGCATTACTACCTTTCACATTTTACCAACTAGCATAATTTTGTTTGAGCAAGGATACCTAATATATACTATATTTGGTCCGGGGTAGAGGCATCACGTTCACTTTCTATTGAAAATCCAAAAAATATGCAGCGGAACATTTTTTCAACAATTCTGTCATTCAAAAATTTTTATTTTTTAAGGACAAATTATTGAAATAATTTAAGGTATTAATTATGTTTTAAGTGCCTTGTGTGCGATATAATATTAGAAAGAAACTTTTTAAGTGTGATGACAGTAGGGCCTTCTTAAAATCAAAGTATTTGTGCTGTAAGTCATGAAAAATTATTCGAACTTCGATTCGAAACAGGGAATATTTACTATTCACTTTCAATTAGATTCGAACTGGAAAAGTCCGCACAGCCCTAAGTACTGGTGTTTGCGAGATACGATAACATGCATGGTGGTACAAATATTATAACACATTACTTCACTTTAAACATGCAGTTAATATTATTTCAGTATTTTCATTATTTTAGTATTTTATCACATCAACAATTCAACAGTTAATGAAACAGACAGGTATCCATTATTTCGAAGTTTTTACAAGAAACACTTTACTTTCAGGTTGTAGCAGAATGCTGTCCATAAAATACATAGGACCATTTTTATATTAAACACACAGGCGAGCTTATCGCTTGGCACGTGGATACCAATATGGACAGTTAACCAAAGTGGAAAGAATGTTTTTGAATCGTTCCAAATGATGCGGTGGGTTTCTTACTACCCCTTAAATACAGGACAGGGGAAATGGAATTGCTAAGTGTCTTAGAGTCCTACCTACTTGAATTTGGCATATTTAATTCCACGCACAATAGCTGGTGCAGGTGCAGGGTAGTTATTCCTTACTCTGCGCTGTATCAGTGCAGAAGTTAGATGCCAGTATTATGAGCACTCTGGGGTAGAAATAACCTTAGTGATAAACGTATCATCAGGGTAAAGCCGTTGCAGACAAAGCCAGTGCTCTGTTACTCTAGAGCTGACTTTTCAACATGTATGAGAACAAGCCCAACAAATTTATGGCCAGTGTTCTTAGGTTGTGCTATTGCTGTTGTGCAGATAGTTGACTATTCAGTATTGTGGCATCTTTATATCTCAGAAATGACAGTGTTGTAGAATTCATGTTTCAACTTTGTTCTTTGCTAGTGTAAAGTTGACAGTACTGTATTGGAGTTTTTTGGCTTGGCGTTTTTGTGTTGAAAATGTAGACGTATGGTAAAAAATTCTTACAACCTTAAATTCAGAATATGGTAAAAGAGTTTCAGCATTCAGCTTCAAAATTGCATCTACTGCATACTACTAAAAGATAATTATTGTTATACAGTATTAACTTAGTTTATTTTGATGTATTGCTTAGCATTGTTTTGGTCATTTCATTATTGACATATTCGAGTGTGTTGGTGCTGGAATATCCAGTACAGTAGTTAATTTTCAGTGCTGTTTCAAAATATACCAGCTATATACGCATCAGTAAAATATATTGTCTATGCAAGTACAGTCAACTCTTCATTATTTAAGCCAATTGAATGGTGTAATGCAGCACATAATCCAGAATTAAGGATAATCCACAGTACTAATTCCTAATGCACAAATCATAAAACTATGCTCGCAAAAACAAAATCGTTATTCTATTAAAATTAAGTTTTCTTCAAAATCAAGTACTTAGGTAACTTCCAGAAAATAACCTTGTGTGATTGAGGCCCTTTGATTCTGTTAAATGAAAAAAAACCTTACAAAACTAACCTGTATAAAATAGAGGTTGGTTAATTTTTATTTTCTATTCTCTTTTTACTGTTTGACTGCTGGATAAAAAGTTTTAATTGTGCCAAGATAGAGTAAAAAGTTAACAAACAAAAAAAAGTGTTTTTATGTAACTAGTTTATTTGTGGTCAATTTTAAGAAAAACATGCATACAGTGAGTGTTTACAGAGTCATTTAATTCAGTGTTTGACTAAAGTTGCATGTCACAATAAGCAATATTTTGAATATTCGACTATAGTCGTATGTCGCAGTTAAGGAGTCAAGATGTGCTACAGTATTGGCAGTTGATTGCAGCAAATAGCACATTTTGGAAATATTTATGTGTATAGTAAGTCTTTCTATAACATGCAGATACATTCCGAAATATAGTGACATTAAAGAAAATGATGTTACATATGCACATAAACATCATGCTAAAACATTTTCAGTTCCTGTACGCTCCTATCGTAAGGGCGTTAGTTTTCTGGTATTGGAATATTTTGAAGGCGGACTTGTCATAAATACAGTAAACAGTAAAACATTGCTTGTATCACAATTCAAATATTTTATAGAATAATGAATGTGACATTAACTTAAATATTTCCAAGAAGCTTGACAGTAGTAACATATTTTGCCAAAAAAAAATTTTTTGGTGTAGGTTTTGTAGCTCTATCACATCTTCTTAGCATCAAATTTTACAGTAGTGCCCTATTTTTGCTATATCCATTTCACTAATTTAAACATAAAAAAAGTGCATGCAAAGACAAGTTGTAATGTAGACAAAGCAGGCTTTATAGCACTGAAAAAAGATACAACAAACATAACTAACTGCCTGGCTGCAAGCTACCAGCACATGTTCACGCTCTTTGCTCTAAGTACCATGACCATGATAAAGATGTGATGTCACTTACATATAAATATTTACCAGTCTGTGATATCAAATACATGAGTTAGCCGTTATAATACAACCCTCAATTTTAATGTAATCTAATTCTGTAGCACTAAAAAAAGCCCTGATTAATTTCTATTTTCTGCCAGTTTATATCTTTCCGCTACATGTAAACATCAACATTGCCACGTGCTTTTATTTACATAGTCTTGTACAATGTTTACATTTACGTTAAAGTGCTCCGATAAATTTTAACTACAATATGCACTCATTAAATGCACGGGGGCTGAATACATGCTATACTCAGTAGTAATCTTAGTTATAAATACCTGCGAGTTAACGTCTTATAACACTGGTTTCTCTGCGTCTACTCTAACGGCGCTATTAATTACCATTACGAATCTCGTAAATCCATGTACAGTATTGTGACGCGTCCTTTGCGTCTTGCTGCTTGCTGCTGCGGTCTATTGTAGTCTACTGCAGTGGGCGTTGAGGTTATGTTTCGTGAAGTGTGCCGGATAGCTCAGTTGGATTAGTTTTCTCTACACCATTAGCCAGGTTTTAACTTTAAGTGAGACACTTCAGATTCATCAGCAGTTATATTTATTTATCTAGGTGCATTA
>PNEQ01003674.1:33069-50355 GCA_003012365.1 Medauroidea extradentata | reverse complement strand
AAATAATAACAACGGAAAATAAAATATTGGTTACGTCCAACGGAAAATAATTGTGTTCTCGAATAAAATTATGTTGCGTGTTTTTGTTTAACGTGTGCGTATTGCCCTCTAGCAGCATCAATATTATCGCGCGGTACTGTCAAATACTAATTAACTTAGGTTAAAGTCCCAATGTGCTTTTATTTTGGTTGTATTTAATGTTTGTTAGATATTCAAGTAACTTTTTTTCATTAAATGTGAAAAGAAAATCATGAAAACGCATAATAAATGAATATGGGTTTGTTCATTGCAATTTATTTTGTAGAAATAAAACTTATAGGTTATGTGAACATGTAAATATTGGATTTAATATTTAAAGGCTGTATATGTTTTTCGTTCATGTTTTAATGCACTTGTAATAATTGTATTCATTGTGCGCAGAATGGGTTTTATAATTGAAAGATACACACACAAACACATAATGCCAAATCTAAAGTAATTGGTTTTTGGTGCTTCGATTCTTGACTCCTCGATTCTCGATTTCACGATTCCATAAAAATCGAGGGTATCGAGGAATCGTGAAATCGAATTTGACATCCCTACTTTCATTACATTAGAACACTTTATTTCATGTTAGATGTCATCAAAGTTCTTGCACTCACCATTCACTTATTGAGTGTGCATGAAATTCGGTACAGCCCAGCCCGTGAACTGTTTTTATCGTCATAATGCCACCTCGCATGTTATTTTAATCGTTAACCATGTGAAGTCAGGGTTGCGTAGGACCAGTAGGTACATACTGCATCGTTTCACTACCCTGTCTCTCTGTTTTGCAGGTGTAAACAACTTATGTTTTTGCTGTATGATGTATTTTTTATTAGTTATATTATCATATAATACCATAAAATTATATCAGTGCCATGTACTGTCACAAATTTCTAAGTCTATCATTATACAATATATATATTTAATGCATTGTGTGTTGGGTAACAATTCTGAGGTAAGTTTGGTAAACAGAATTTCCTTTAATTTTATTTTCTATGCATAAAAAAGAGGAAAGAAAAAATGCATGGAGAGAACAAAATTAAAGTACCTATGTTGGAAACATTATGGAGAGGAACATGCAGAGAGTGGTAAAGTTAGTTTTGTGACTTGGTACACCTTGGAATAATTTAAATTTTGTCCCTAAATTTTCTTTTCAAATAATTGTTGTGCATTTGGCTATGATTGGAAGTAAAGTATGGCTTTTTTAAATATCAGTTTACTGTAAATATTGTGTAACATTAACTGAATATTTTTTGTTTTTCTTAGTTTGTGTGATTGCAGAAAGGGTATTTTTTAAATATTCAATTTTTACAATCCCACATAGCCAAATTAATGGAAGAATAGTATTGTG
Organism: Medauroidea extradentata; assembly: GCA_003012365.1. Taxonomy (NCBI): domain Eukaryota; kingdom Metazoa; phylum Arthropoda; class Insecta; order Phasmatodea; family Phasmatidae; genus Medauroidea; species Medauroidea extradentata. Next base: position 48,980 of record PNEQ01003674.1, on the reverse strand, counting down.
TTACTCTTATATTGATATCAAGCGTCACATTCTATGCATTATCATAGCCTAATGTTTAAAAATTATTTATAGGGAGGTACAAAGGCCGCTAGGCAACTAATTACATATTGATCTTTGAAAGAACTGTGCAATGGGAGTGCATGACTGGATTTGTTTGTATGGACATACTCCATTGCGAAATAAATGACTGTCACTTTTAGTTTTCTTGTGACAGTCATTTATTTCGCAATGGAGTATGTCCATACAAACAAATCCAGTAATTACATATTCAAATTATAGAAACACAAGTACTTGCATGATGGCTTCCTCTGGCGAAGAGTAGACCGGTACTCGAAGTCTTGCAGTACCTGTCTACTCTTCGCCCGAGGAAGCCACCTTTGCAGCGAAACGTTGCAAAATGTGTGTCATCCTTCTGTTGTGTGTCGCTAATTTGAATATGTAACTAATGTTTAAAAGTTATTGTGAATAAAATTTTACCAAAAATTAATTTAAATTTTATAATTTTTCTTTGAAAAAATTAGACTATAAAGTAAACACGGTTAGACCACATATATGAAGTTGCTTTATGATATGTGCTTCCTTGCAGGATTCCAAAATAATACCGGCAAAACAATGTAAATAGGAATACATTGCCTTAAGTAGGAACTACGTCAGGCAGTTTTATTAAAGGTACAGTACATATTTCAAACAAAAGAAAATATTCTGGACTGTAAAATATGGGATACTGAGTTTGTGTCTTTCACAGGACAGATTTACTAATAAAAACAAGACATATTAACTACCTATTTCATTAATGAAAATTTGTTTAAGTTGTAAATGTTGTTGAAATCAAAGTGGAACACATTAAGGTCGAGTTCATGTACGTTACTAATTTAAAGCAATTATTAAAAATTATTATTTTATTATTTATACTGAACAATTGCAATCTTTTAGAAATTCCTTGTGCTGACTTCTTATTTGTGTAAAAATATAGTTCGATTTTGCATAACATGTCAGCATAAAAATTTTACTGCTTTGGGAACTTGACTCATCAAAAAATTTACTGCACTTACTGGTAACTACATAAAAAAATTATCCTAATTTAAATTAAATCAAAATGTAGTAGGCGAAAATTGTATCAAAATTGTAATTTAATTCATTATTACATCTTTTTCTTTGAGCATGATCTTGTGTAATAAGTGTAATTGTTCAAGTTTTTAATTACTAAAACACATGAACAGAAATGCACAAGTATTTATAGAGTTGTACTTTAAAAACAAAACACAGATACAATACATTTTTGGCACAGTTTTGTGGTTGCAACATTTCTCTGGCCAAGCCAGTTTTCTCAGGCAGAGAATGAAGGCATGCTGTAGTATGGTGGACGGTAAGCAATGGTTGGTAACTAGCGTGCCTAGCGACCAAGGGGCGAACCAGGGTGTAGCAGGAAAATAGAAACGATGTTAATATATGGGAAAACGTGGTGACTGTGTGGGTTTTTCGATGTACTGATGAGCTAGTTCCCAATGCCTTAGCTCTACATTATTGTCTGAGGGTGGTAAGGATCTGGTGTTATAACCGGAGTCAGAAGTAAGTTTGTGGAAAGCTGCATACAGTATGTAGCAATTGGTTTATTTTGAGGGTTTAGGCTAGAACCGGCTACGGCTTGTTTGGTATCCGTCGTGTGGCTCTTCATCCTCTGGCTGAATGTGTGTGTAGCGAGGCCAATGTAGAGCTGTAGCTGCCTTGAATCTGGTATAAATGACCAGCGAACCTGCTGAGGAAGGATGTAGAGGATTGATGTATATATTGCACAAGTGCTGCACCGAGGGCTATTTAGAGGAATGGTAACATCTGGGAACAGGCCTGGGTGATGGTTTAGGGGTGGGGTGCACCAGTTTGTTGCGTAGGTTTGGAGGCTGTCTAAAAACCAATCTGGGGAGTTTGGAGAACAGGTTGAGTTAGAAATGAAGAAGAGAATATTTTACGGCCACTGTTGAGGAAGGTCTTGGGCTTGTTGAGGCCTTCGTGGCAAGGCACTACCAGAGGGATGTGAAGATTACTGACTCAAGTCTGAGATTTAGACCGGTATTCCTAACATGAGGTACTACACAAGTGCTACCATCTCAGGTGCTAGAAAAGCAATGGCAGAGACCTAACGTGCACCTGTATTCCTAAACATCCTGAGATGGTATAGGGTAAGTCACAGATTATTATCTGCCGCCCCGTGTGCGGCTATAAACAAATGAAGGCGAAGTTGGCCAGTGCTTTTTTATAGAACAAGTAGCGGTGATTTTCAATACTGTAGCTATTTAACAAAAATATCTTTATTTTTAACATTTGAAATTTATTAAATTTTAATTTGTTTTAAACTTGAAGTACTCACAAATATATTACATACTATTTAATCAATATTAATATAACTGTAGAGAGGAAATTCAAAATTATAAGTGCTAAAAGACACAGAATTTAGTTAGTTACATCAAAATTAAATACCTATGTGCCAGTGCCTATGTTTTGATGTAAGAGCTAAGTCCCAATAACTGTCTTAATATTTTTTATGATCATTGAAAGATTTCATGTCCCATATGTATTCATACTCTTAAATCCCTGTTTTTCCCTTTTACTCGAAAACATTTTTTGGCACTTAGATCATTTGGAATTTCCACTCTACAACTGTTGAAATTTAAGTATTACAAATAAAATGACATGTGCAAAGTAAAAAAAACGTACATTCACTTTTTTAAGTTGCTATCTAGGTGGACGTCTTTCGCATGTTCGAGACCTTGATATGCGGAAACCTCTAAGGTCAAGAAAGCACGTGCATCATGCATTATCCTAGCCTGTAGGCGCAAGTCACTAACTGGCATGCTGTCTTCTCATGGTCAACTCATTTTTACAAGACATAGATGTAATTTTGACGATAAAGGCGAGTTGTTCTTTGAATAATATTCCTAAGCAAAGGTCACTTATGTTTGAGCAGTTTTCGAATAATCTTGCTGTGCACACCACTCGGCGCCCTGAGCAGACAGCCACTGTAGTGATGTCAGATGTGTACATGTATGCTGGGTCACAAAGGCTTTATTATTATTATTATTATTGTTTCTAAGCCTACTTTTCCTTGTCCATGTGTGTGTGTCTCAATTTCTCCTTAAATAAAAAAATTTTTGAACGTATGGAGCAAATGTAATCAAACTTGGTACAAATATAGTACCTAGTAGACTAAGTTGATTTGACATTTTTGTACGGTCTTCATATTTATATATGTACATATTTTATCAAAGTCTGTACACAGTAATCAGTAAGGTAACAACTTATATGTATATACATAGTAAGAGGGGTGGGGAACTTTGGACACATGGAATGGTAAATTATAAGTAAATATTAGAAATGTCATGTAGATATTTATTATTTGGAATTTATTGCAAGATATATCTTTATTTACAGCTACCATAAATGTGAAAAACAATTTTTTGTTACGTTACAAGTAACCCCCGCTTACGGTAGTAAAGTGACATGACTTTTTTGTATTTGTTAATGTATTGTTTATATTATCAAAAAGGTGGCCATTTTAATATGTTTCCTTGATCACATGAGATATATACAGTATGCATCTGGATTCCACCAAGCTCGATATATATGTAGTACTTTGTACAGCTAATTGATATTAACATATTTTGTGTATGTCATATTCAGTTTTAAACACAGGATGATTTAGGATAGATTGCATTAGTATAGTGATGGGAAGTTTATGAGAAAGTAAATTGAAAATGTAATTTCAATGTATCCATGAAATTTATAGTTTAAAATTGACATCAATTTTTTTTTATAAATAAAATGAAGTACTTGATATTTAATTGCTGTGACACTTTTCAGTGTGTTATTTTGCTTTATATTTTTTAGAAATTACATAGTGGTTATTTTCAGGTTAACATTAATACTACTACAATAATACTTCACGAAAAAATTTTAAAACATATTTTTCATAAGCTATCACCTTTTTAAATTAACACTCTCTGGCCTGCATAACTAAAAAAGGAATTGTGTATTTAATGTTATTTGATGATAAATTGTTTATAATAATGTAAGTCCTCTAATTTCCAAGATTTCATGTCATGAATACGTTATTTTTTCTATAAAAACTGGGCCAACTCTACAAAAATTTAATTTTATAAATTTTAATTCAACCTTTGGTTTAATTAGTTTCAATTGTTGTAGATTCACTATGTTAGAAGATAGCGTCACATTAACAAACAAAGCTATAGTTTCGCATGGTTATGTTTATCTACATTATCAATGTATATTGTGTTTGGTTTATTTGCACCCACACTGAGGAAAGTAGTCTTATTATTTGAGCTCTATCTTCTCGATATATGAACATATCATTCGCAGAATAGTGTACATATGTGATTACTGTTAAAATAAAACTACCCACACTGCTGAAAACATGTATTTTTTAAAATGTGGTCACCTACCTCACAACAAAGGACTGAAAAAAATTATGTTAAGAACAGCATTGGCATGCCAATCAAATGTCCTACCATCCCAATGCACAAGACACTGAACCAGCGAGCAGATTTTCTGTCCTACAAACAGCTTTTTGAATTAGACTTTTACGAATCTGTAAATTGTTTTTTATATATTTAACTAAATGTTTAATTACAATGGCATGAGAATGGAAATAATTGTACAATTTTGAAAGCTTAAATACTGAATTTATAGCATGCTAGCTGTTTTTAAAACATCCCATCAAAGGTGTTTTTGGGGGGGGGGGGGGGGTGAATATATCGTGAACACATTTAATTATTTCTAAAAGTTTTTTTAGACATGACGTTAACTCAGATTAAGTGCAATGAGTCAATGAGTGCTTCACATAAAAATGAAAATCAATTTCTTTTTATTTTAACAGTGAAAATGTTATTTCGTTAATTAATTTTAAAAATATTTGAATGTTTGCATGTCAAAACTCCTGAGTAAGTGAAACGTATTGTATCTCATAAATGCGTGTTTAAATCAACAGTATATAACAATTGCATCTGCATATTTTTGTAGTAGGCCTGTTTACAAAAGGTGCTTATTGTTGTACACCCAATATTCTTTACATTTTTGAGCAGTAAGAATAAATAAAGTCAACTCATTTTATTCCGTACACCAGAAGTGGTTTCCTTAAAGACTGGTTTTAATTTACAGGGGGAAGAAAATTTCTACTCTTCAACAATAGTTCATTATCCATGTCAACTTATTTTCTTATTATTGAGTTATTTTAATCCTTAGAAACTACTATATTTACGTAAATAAACAACTTTCAGTTTTACCTTATTGTGCTAAATAATATTAAAAAAAGTAAAAAAAAATTTGGAGTGACCTGGATTTGAACCCGAAGAAAACTATTGATGAGCTGACACCTTAGCGTCTGAGCCACCGAATGAATTACGTGTAGTTACGTCTGAAAATAATGTATTTACACTAAAATGCTTTGGAAAATGACAACTTTGTTTATTTTGGACTATTGAGCTTTTTAAATGTTACTGGGTTATCGCTTAGTATTCTTGTTGCCCAAAGTTTAATTTTGTTTATAGTTCGACTGTTTTTGTTTTCTCTCTTTTTATTAAAAACTATATTCGTCCAGCAGGTGGTAAAATATGTTGTAATGTGTGTAGCCGCCCATAGGGCTAAGCATACTGTGCATTCGTAATTATATTAAACCAAAGAAAAGTCACAGATTAGTCATGAATAACTAATGTCCTGCACCTAAACTCTTAAAAAAACGTTGTTTAGGGATACCGGCCGTAGTGTTGGAAATGGCTTGCTGGATCTGCCTGTCAGCAAGGGGGTTTGGGTATCCTAGGAGCTTTATTGACAGTGTTTTGTTTTATTGATAACTGGTTGCCTTTTATGGTACTAGTTTTTCCTCTGCTGCATCTTTATTTGCTGGCATTTGTTTAAGCTGTACTTCTTCATCAAAAATTTTTACATCTTTAATGTAATACCAGACCGCAACATCAAAAATGGCACCCACTGTGACAAAACCTGTAAAATAGAAAACCACACAAGCTTGTATTTCCACACAAATTGTCCTGTGTTACTTTTGGTAATTTTATTAAATTGGACTTTCAGAGAAGTACGTAATGTTACACAATCTTTTTTTTGTTAGTTTTTAATGTTGCCAATATTATTAGTACTGTAATTAGTCAGTAAGACTTTGGCATCATGTAATTCTATGAAATGGTTGCAAAAGATTTTTGAGGTAGCATAGGCTTTTGCAATGGTTACAGACATTTGTTTAACTACACTTTATCCTGAACATTGCCATTTCATTTCTAATACTGTATTTTTTAACATATAAAATAAACACATTACCATTTGCAAGGGCGTATAACACTTTTACATACTGTAGCAGTTATGACCATGTCATTCACACATTTTCAACTTATTTGTTTCAACAGGAATATTCAGACTTCATTAGTAGGTGCTATTCAAACTCAGCCTGTGTTCTTGTTCCTTTAACTAATACCTAGAGACATGAACTTTTCGCGAAAAGAAATTTGCCTCACTTTGTGTCAGTGACTTGTGTGCATGTCTGCAGACTTGCTTCACGGTCAGAGATCGGATGTTTTGACATTCGTGTGTCGTAGGGTTTTACACGCAAATCACAGACGTGTGGTGTTACAGTAACCTTATTGTGATTGGTACAGTCAAATGAGAAACGTCACAGTTTAAAGGCACGTTGCCAATATATATGGTATTAGATATATAGTGTATAGTCTGCACAGCTTAAGTTGGCCTAATTTTGACATTTTCTCCTGAGAAGAGTGTTGGTAAACAGGACTACGGAGATTCTGTTTTTCCGGGAAGTCAGGATGGTTTTAAGGTTAACACAATGAAGGTGTCAAACATCTCAGAAGAAGAATGCCAAAATAAAGCAGTCTTATACTACATAGACTATACTCATTTCTAGACACTACTTCTCTTCACTATTTTTAAGATACAGTATATTAGCTAATAAAGTTTGTATGACATGAAAGTAGGTATATGGCAATATTCTTGAAAAACAGTATAGTCTGTCTCATGTAAGAATTCCAGTTTTGGCAGTTGTGTTAGGCAGCTCTGCATACAGCTGTTTCCATAGAAACAGCAGTGTTTCTCTCTACCACAGGTGATATATGTACAAACACACTCAGCTGTCAATCTGCCCAGTGTGTACTGTACATATGTAAAACCCTCTTAAGAAGTTTCCCATTTAAGAAGTTTCCTGCTTAATAAGTATAATAACTTTTCACTTGTCTATATGCACAAGTGTAATTTAATCCTTTTAAGAAGTTTTCCTGGTTAATAAGCATTATTTTTGCATGTCTCAACACAACCGTCTTATAGACGGTTCACTATAAACTAAGCACTCAGCAGAAGTTGTAATTAATTAAAAATATGTTTTATTGGGCCAATATATGTTAAATTTTGAGAGTATTGAAATGTTTACACTTGTTTTTAGTTACATGGAAGATTCCATATTAAAAATAGTAAAGATGAATGCAAACTGACTGAAAGAAAACTTTATGCAGTGCTCACTTTATCGTGAATGGCCTATAACAGGGTTTTACTGTTTTTCCCATTAAAAAAAAGTTGTTCACATGACAGTCATAAAAACTTTTCAAAAACTAGAATTTTGACGTGAGGTGACTGCATAAGTGAACCTACAGTAACATATACTTGATATGGGGTTCACCAGGGAATTTTATGCTAGATAAGAAAATAGTTTGTATAAGAACATATTTATTGACAATTAATATTTTCCTGCCACTCTCTCGCTACCTCTTTCCTTTGCCCTAACTCTGCTGGATCCCTACTAAAGGGCCGAGTTCAGCCTAATACCAACTGCCTGCTCCTGGCAATATGCCAAGCTTTTACAGCCCTCTGGTAGGAATTGTGTGAGGAAAAATTACTGCACGAGTTAAATAAATATCACGACAACTGCTATCATCCATTTGCAAAACTGCTACAATTGTACTACACTAACATATGTGCTTTGCTTTAAAATTTTACTTGAAATGTCCAAGACAATTCTGTGGCCAGCTCACCTGCAGCAGTGAAGCTAATGATCTTCCTCATTGCTTCGTTGTCGTAGGTCCAGCAATTGCCCTTTCCTGTGCATGACTTCCCCCAGACCATGCATGTCTTGTCTGTGAACAAGGGACCATTTTAAGTGCCATGCTATCTGGACTGCATTCTATGCAAAATATTGCTGCCAGCTACTGATATACCCTAGTCTATAAAATAATACAGTACTCCTGATTTTGATGTTTTTCTGTTGAGATGATGCATGGCAGCTTCATTATGTTGACCTTAACGGTGGCTGCAGAGCGGTGTGCAGAGCTTCAGTCAGCACCAGTGTATTAGAAGACTACTCAATTTATGTTAGTAATGTCTGATTAAGAATAGCATTGAAAGAACATTATACATGTGTATACCCTTTACAAGCCCTCCGCTTATCATTAAAGCTTATAAACGACTTGTAACAGGTGAGAGGTTAAAAAAAGTGAAAAAGTGATCGCTTTCACTCAAAAAAGTGACTAAGTGACCTTCCAAAAAAATAATGTAAGTCGAAGACTTAGGCAATGCTTCACAAAATGATGTTTTGGGAGCTTCAGAGATGTCTGTATTTCAATGAAGTTACTTCTTTGAGCTGGCCATCCATCAAAAAAGTGGTGTAAATACAATACAAGTTCTGAAACATCATCTCCAAATTCTGAAATACCACCTGTAAGAAATTCTTTGTGAATTGTATGTATGTTGCAGATACCTATGTCAATCAACGGCTTTCTTTTATTCAACACACAAGTGTCGTTAATACTTCGAGCAACAGACTTATTAACATTTAGGCCATCTGATGCAAGCATTAGCAAATTGGACAAAGGGAGCACGGACCTGTTAAAGCATCATTCAATTTTTCCACAATGACTGATGAAGTAGCTGTACCAATGTAAAATGTTTCTAAATGATTGAAAACAATTTTGTTTTGAGTATTTGACCAATACCTCTCACCCTTTTGGAGCTCCTTCATTCCAGATGAGTTTGTGGTTTCATCATAAAGTAAAGTGACGTAGGAGCTTGCATCTGAAGTGTTTTGAAGTACGGACCCAATGTGTCACTAATCAAGTAATGGGCCTTGTTATCTCCTATACTCTATCCATTCCAAGATTGCAGCTTGTGTCACTCCGCCTGTTCCCGCGCTTGAACGACATTGGCTGTGCAACAAACTGCCGCATCACCTCCGCGTGTCTCGCGAGCTGTGAACTGGCGACAAGTGGAGAAATGGCATCGCACCTCGCTGTGGAGGAAATGAAATTACGATGGACGTGGCGTCGTCGCGTAAGTTGTAGTTAATCCATTCCATGCACATATAGTATTTCATGCGCACAGAGTGACTATTATATTACAGAGGATTAAAAAAAGGAACTAAACGATTAAATTACCAATCCCGAACTAAAACACAGAAATTTAGCATTGGACCTATTTCCGGTCGCAACGACACTGTTAACTAACCAGCCAACCAATGGTCGAGAGCTCAGCTGTGACAGTGTTTATTTCTGCTGCAACCTTGGAATGGATACAGTATAGTGAGAAGTCTTGTGGCACATTGTCACCAAACATTACTTTGAATGTTTCCTGCAATCCATTGCACGAAGAAAATGAATACTTGGACGCTACACACTTTGAACACCACATTAGCTCAGCCGCTGTAGTTCTGTCTCTGTTATTGTATAACAACGCTGTTCCTGCACATGAAGATGCAGAAGATGAATGGGATGGGGGTGAATGTAGTTCCTTCGAGGAAACACCAAGTCCTGAAACTGTGGGTAGGTGAAGTTGATTACGTGCCTGCTTGATTTGAAAATGTTGTCTGTGTTTTAGCATGGATGTATGCTGTACTATTGCCTGAAAACCTTTGCTTACATAGTTGCATTTATTGATTTGTCACACACTATGCACATAAGTTCACTATCACCACATATTTTCCCCCCACACTTTTACTAAATTTTCTTGACAGTTGTCTCTATCTAGCCATGAAGTTTGGAATTTCCATTTTCCCATTTTAAATCATGTGAAACTTTTCAACACTAGTTAGAAACACTGAAACAGTAAGATAAAATTGTAAACGTACATATAACATTACTATTGTGAATTGATGCTTTATACATAGGCCCTATATCGGTAAACGGGTAATATAATAAACAACCAAATAAGATATTTGTGTGTAACCAAATCAGCACACACTCAAAGTCCTGAAATAAAATGCTATAACACACTGGATTATGACAGTGTGGAGCATATTACATGCCCCTCCAATTAAATTCATTGGGACAAAACTAATTGCTGTACTGGCTGAATATCAATTTACCACATACAGTCTATCTCATGAAAGAATTCCACATTTTGACAGTTCACTTCTGAGAAGTGTGTCTGTAAACAGGATTGTGGAGACAGTGCTTTTCCAGGAAGCCAGGTAGGATTAAAGCTTCAAACAATGGAACAGCAAAGCACATTTCTCAGAAGAGATAAGGTATGTCAAAATATGGAATTCTTTCATGAGACAGACTGTACTGTAGCGCGACGGGCGCTAACTGAATGTAGATGACGCTACTTTACATAATTGTTGACTTAACCTCTGATGTGGCCGGTTGTGATCGTATTGTGGTTTGCTGTAGTCTACATGAAATTAAAAACCTGTTGGCGTGACTGTTTTTATTAATTAACTTTAAAAAAAAAAAACCAACTTTACATACAGAAACTTTAGATTTCAATCATAATAGTCTTCATCATTGTCCAAGCCTGACACTCCCAGGAGAGAACAGCTCAACCCCAAAACTTGAAAAAAAATTAAAACAAATTTTCAAAGTTCAAAACACGCCACGACATCTCAACCATAATATTCTCGCAAACGTGCGAGCCCTCCACTCTGTGACTAAAAGATTACTACTTATACATCGCTGCTTCGCCACCTCGCTCCCACACAGCCCAAGCACCGCTGAACATGACCATCTCCGTCCGCGTCCGAACAACAAGTCAATATGGCCGACCCACCGAAGCTTGCTCTCTCCCTGCAGCGCCTCTAGCGGCCACCCAGCGCACCAAGGTAAAAATGTAACGGAAAATTAATACTAAATTAAATATAATAACAAACTATAAACTTTTATACTTTTAAACAACTTGTAAAGTGAAAATATAGATTTGAAAACCATAATTATATAATAATTTACAACATAATTTTTTAATAAATTTGAACCACGTGTCCTTCCATTGGCTCAAGCCAGCCCGCGCAAACATATTACTGTCTCTCTCTCACACTCAACGAGCGGCGGCGCACGTGCACTTCGTGAAAAGTAAAAGTATTAGAAAAAACGTTAAAAATCTAAATATAGCAATTCCAGGAACTGGGTAGGCACACCTGTGCCATCAAACAGAACTAGCCAACAATACACCCAGCCCTGAGTTACAATACAATAACAATTAAGCTGTAAATGATATTATTAAATTTAAATTAAAACACAAAGTTGCCTCAGCCTAAACAAACCAACTTAAATACATATAAAAATTAACAATTTCAAAACTGATACAGATAAAATGCCGAACAAATGTCAACAATACCTCAAAGTAATTATATATATAGTAGCAAATTCAATGTCAAACATAAGGAAATAATAAAATAAAAACAAGACATGAAATAATAAAGGCCTAAGTGGTGGGTGGACCCGCCTCACAGTACCTACATAAAATTTAAAAAATTAAAATATGGAAAAAGTGACAAAAAGTAACACACTTCAAAAAAGAGAAAAAAAAAAGTTAAAAAAGTGACTTGTTACAACAGGGTGGCTACAGAGTTCCTGCCAAAAAATTCCCTGACATTTCCCTGACATTTGTATAGCTAAAATATTTTACTGTAACAAATTCAAATTTTTTTCTGAAGAATATTTTACCAGAAATCACAACCAAATGTAAATTAAATCTTACTTTAATATGCCTTAAATTAAATCATAACATTACTCAACAAATGATTACTTGCGATGACATCAAATAACTCATCACAGGTACAGAATTTGGTGTTGTACTTGTGTTAAATACCACTTTCCCAAAACAAGTAAAATTTACAAAGTTCACATAGTTGCACCTAATCTCACAAAAAAATATAAGCCTAATAAAAACTACTATGTCTGCATACTACCACCACAGCAGTCATTTCATGTACAGCACATATACATTTAGAAGAAACATTTAAATTCTTCAGACAAAGAATCAAGTTTATTTTGAATAGTCATTCATCATATGTCACTTTGAAATTTTTACTTTGTATGTTATTTTCCCAGTGTAACCAACGTAAAATCGTAATATTTAAATGACGACAATAAAATTTAAAACTTTATACCAACCAGAATATTATAATTTTTTATGTAGATGAATGAATCAAATTACTGCGTAAAAATTACAAACCGACAATTTATGTTTTCAACAAAATTCCCTGCACAATGCCTGAATCCTCTGACATTTCCCTGTTTTCCCTGACACACCAAATTTCCCTGACATTTCCAGGTTTTCCCTGTTTTCTCTGCCTGTAGCCACCCTGAACAAGCCCTGCTTATGAAACATAGCAAAAATATGTTTTTTTGTTATCCGTTTTTTGCATGATAATCTTGGTTTAGAATATTTGAAAGATACCTTTATCTCAAATATTACATCAGCACTGTACGTCACATACAGGCAAGCAAACTGCAAGGAGACTGCATGTCAGTTCAGACTTGCGCGTAGAGACAAGAGTGAGACATGAAACATGTGCTGTGTTGCCCCTAGGTTGCCACACTTCTTGTACTCGAATGTGCAAAATACATCCACCCAGGCAGCCGCCTAAAGGGTTTTCAAGTACGATAAAGTCATAATTTTATATTTTTATGAAATAGTGTTAGTTTTGTAGACGATACTTGTGAGTGCAGTTCCCTCTTACGAAACAATTTTAGCTGGCATAGTTTTCTCATAATGGTGCGTCACAGTCAAAATTTGCATGTTCTGCTGCCATGCAAATAGTGAAAACCAATTGACTTACGTACGTGAAATAATCAACAGTGAAATAACACATTATGGGCTATGAAATTAAATACTTGAAAAAATGCCACAAACTGTTTTCGTAGGTTTGAAAAAATTGCTGAATCTGCAACTTATTTCTGTACTACAGTAGAACCCTCTTATAGTGTTCCCACTTATAATGTTTTTCTGGTTCTAATGCTAATGTCATTTGGTCCCTAAAACTGATTTGTAATAGGAAATTACCCTGTTAAAATGTTTTCCCATCTATAATGTAAATATTTTTTCGGTCCCTTGAGAAACTTTATAACAGGGTTTTACTGTATTGATATTTTTTTACAATTCAAATATTACATTGTGGGTTTTTTTAATGTTCCATTGCACAGTTCATGGGGTGTCCGTTCACAGTGAATTATTTTGTTTGAGAAGGTCAGTTGGTTTTCACTATTTGCATGGCAGCGTAACAGGCAAATTTTGACTTTGACACCCCATTATGAAAAAAAACTATGAGAGCGAAAATTGTTTCGTAAGAGTGAAACATACTAATACGTATCGTCTACGAATCTAACAATATTTCATACAAATATAAAATTATGGTTTTATTGCACTTGAACAGGGACTTAGCAATCTTGTTAACTTAGAAGAGAATTAATTTCAGAATCATGTAAACCTATACTGTTTAGCTTGAGGCAATATCCTATAGGCACATTACCTACCTATAAGGTAGCCAAAAAATATTGGTGATGGAATAAGTGTGAAAACTGCCATCAAAGCCAGGCTTAACGCCATAGACACAGTCTTGTCCCGTTCTTCAACACACCTGTGAGCAGAAGTACACATTATAAACATCCGGAACTGTCAAACAATCATAACATTTTTAAATATTGATCTTCCGCAACTACTACATTCTCATAGCAACTTTATCATAGTCATTTTATCATAGACTGTAACGTGTTGAAATATGAATTTACGTACGTTATAATTACCAACTTGTAGCAGCATGGGTTCCAAATTAATGAACACATGGCCAGTATAGCAGCGCAAATACGTATACCAAAACGTAGGTATCCAAATTGAAAAAAACTACAATGTTTAAAGACTTTTCAAGAAATTAATTCTTATTTGTTAATTTTAATTTTTTTTGTTAGAATTTTTTTATTACTCTACATTATAAAACACCTACAGAGTTCATCTATGTGTTTGGCCCTCAGTTAAATAATACATTTTATAAATTAGGAACTTGGTAATACTAGTAGCATCTATATAAATGTACAATTTGGATGTAATTACATTTCAAGAATTGCTCTGGTATTTTTGTCAGTCTATAGCACAAACGAGACTTGAGTTGGTCTGATAGTGCAATTTAACAGGTGTATTTTTTAACTGCTAACTTGAATTGTGTTGAAATGTTGATCTAAAGAGAAATACAGTATATAGTAGTAAACCATTTAAAACTGGCATTTGAATTGTCATTTTATTCAGTTTAAAGCTACAATGTACAGGTATTTTAATAATGTTACATGCAGTAATTTTTCGAATTTTCAGTTAAACTCTGTCCTAAGTACACTGCACATTCTCTTTAGTAACATATTTTGTTGTATGTCTTCCAAGAAAAAGAAACATGCTTATGCCTACATGAAGTTATGTTTAGTTGCTATTGTGGGCTAAGGGCGCAGGCTAAAAGTTCAGCTACATTAAACCACAAAATAAAATACTTTGGTATTTTTAAAAAAAATATTTTGCATCTTTTAAATTTTTATTTTAGATTTCAGCATTTTCACTTAAATACACAAAAATAAAAATTTTTATTTTTTGTTTTTATGTACGTGAAATTGTAGCCTGCGACATCTTTATCAACTGTTTCAATTTGGTATATCAGTTAGTTTCAGTGTAGTCCTTAAAATGGAACCATGCAAATTTTGACTTTAACATTACGCAAAAACTATGAGAGATAAAAAATATTTCATAAGAGCAAAATTTAGTCACATTTTGTGTCTAAAAAAATAATAATATGGTGATAAAAACATGGTAATGGAAATAGCGGTATATTGCACCCTTAAGAAGCAAAAAAAAGTTTAATAAAGTAAACAAATGTAATGAATAAAGGAAATGATTATGACAAATTAGGAAAAAAAAAAAGGATAAGGACACTGAATAAGAGTCTTCATGTTTGAATAAATAAAGAAATTAATTTTTCTCCTAATTTCTTTGGCTCACCTTACTGCAACTAGAAAGTTGGAAGATCTGCTAGTCGCTCCGGTGAACTTGAGAAGGCAGACAATGCTAACGAAGATCAGGAACTTATTCATGCAGTTGACGGGGCAAGCACCTTCCAGTACGTAACCTCCCACTGCATGACCCAGGTCTTCAGAGGTTCTAGAGATGGACGCGACACAAGTGCAGTCCGTGTACACCTGGTAATAACCCAAATTTTGTAACTAGTCGGTGTACACGTAACTTTCATAATACAGTGCAACAGCAACTGAGCTGTTGCGGTTGAATCCTGTGAGTACTGTACAATGATTAATGTAAGCTTGAGAAGATTACCAACAGTACCAACTATTGTACTTGAAAAAAGAATCCATAATTAAATGTTTCAAACTGGAGGTGGTAATCAATGCTGTTAGTTTTTATTTTTTTCATACACATGGCAAAAAATGTTACGTTTGTAAAACTGATGAATAACTTTCTTCATTGTCCGAAATTTATATTTATGTAAGTATTAATTTTATTTCAACAGCCTGTCTCCAAATAATCTATGAACAACTTTTGCAATAAGTATTTATGATGAGCTGTACCATGTCTTTTGACACACCATCTCAAGTGAAAGTTACAGTTACTGAAACACATTATATGGTGGTGGG
>PNEQ01003674.1:0-24038 GCA_003012365.1 Medauroidea extradentata | reverse complement strand
TACGAAGGCGGCCGACCACGGCCGAGAGTAACCGAAGCACATTCTTGACGTCGGGAGCGGAGAGGGGGGGGGAAAACGTCTCGAGTTCATTAGGACAACACACGGCGGCTCACAGATTCAAATTCACCAATCTTCTGAGAGAAGGCAGAGTCAATGTTTATGCATTCACAGCTTGTTATGTATGAGGACTGGGCGGAAAGGCCAGTACAAATTTACAAGAAATTCAGACTTCCTGAATTTATAAAATGTTAACAATTTAAAAAAATATGACTGGATTCAGTTTCTTGGACGTACTCCATTGCAAATTGAATGACTGTCAAAGAAAAACTAAACAAATAAAAACAAAACCATAAAATAAGCTGAGTATGCTTTAGTCAGCAAGATACATACACAACATGAAATTCCAAAACAGAATCGGGTCAAATAAAAACAAGGAACAAACAGATAATAAATAAAAATAATAACAAATAAAATAAAAAACCAAGTAACATGTGACACGACGATGAGACGAATCAAAAAACACAGTAGATATCATACACGAACAGAAAAATAACAAAAAGACACAGCAAAGAGACGAGACAAGACGCAACAGATATCAGACATATAAAGAAAAGACAAATGACACAATGAAGAGACGAAACAAAACACAGTAATTTTCCAGACAGACAGTGTTACGACGTTTCGGGAATTGGAATCTGTTCCCGTCATCAGGTAGACACACAGAGTTCAGGAACACGAGTGTGACTGACAGTCAATCAATTTGCAATGGAGTACGTCCAAGAAACTGAATCCAGTCATGCACTCTCATTGCACAGTTCTTTCAAAGAACTTAAAAAAATATATTTTCACACAGACACACACATGTGCACAAACACATACATGCACAAACACACACATGCACAAACACACACATGCACAAATACATGCACACATACACATGCACACATACACATGCACACATACACATGCACACAAACACATGAATGCACACACACAAAACATATGCACATGTACACACACACACACACACACACAAAAACACCCCGCCCCCTTCCTATATGCAGTATACACATTTGATATATTTTCTGATAGAGCCCAAGTTACCTATTTCTTTGCTATGGAGAAATATTACAAAGAAAAACAATTTTGCTTTAAAATATTTTGGATACCAAGATAAGGTATTAATTAAATTAGCAAGGGAATGACAGGAACACAGTTCAATTTTTTACATATATATAATATAATATAAAGTTAATAATAAATAATAATGTGTCAGCATTAAACAACGAAGTCTTGAGAGCACATGAGGATGAGATTCTCCTAAATTTTATACAGGGTACAAACAAAATATAGCAAAGTTCCATACATTGAGACTTTATATAAACCAATGTCAAAATTGTATATAACAGGAGTTTTTTATTTGTACAACCCATATTATAGGGGTGCAAACCGAGCTAATGACACATATCCACTCAGATTAAGCGGCAAACCAATAACTGCCCACTCGGTCGACACAACCTGTATTTATACCTTACTGAAATACTGAACAGACCATCCTCACAGCTCAGTGAGGGTACAACTGACCACGTAGTTTCTAGGTGTTGAGTCAAGCTTCGATAGTGAGCCGCATACATTTTTTTAAAGAACGATTCTCGGCTAGGCATCTGAAGTCAGAGATAGGAAGAGGCAGTCCTTCATGTCATCTTGGAGGGGAAGAGGAGATAGGGGAGATGACGTGACCCTGCACATCGTGCAAGGTGCAGTATAAAAATGTCCAGTTAATATTTGGAAACATTTGACAGTGTCTCCGGGTGGAAAAAACATTGTTACATTTAATACATTCTCTGTTCATACAACATACTGTAAAGACTTAACATTTCCACAAGTTACTGCTTACACAAGATGAGGCAAGAAAAGGCAAGAAAAATCGTACAGCGTAGGAAGGGAGAGTCAAGGCTGAATTGACTACACAATAGAAAACATATAAAGCTTCATCTGTTTATTGCTGTTACTATAAAACAATAAGGAAAACACGCAGGTAAATACTACTCACAACATTTGTATAATCATGCAAGTGTCATTGATAACTTAATTGCATTGCGAGAAGTTAACATAGGAGATGACCCAACACAGGTTTGACAATTGATTGTTATCAAGGTTACTCTTAAAAGTGGGCAGATGCCAAATCAACGTAAGCTCACTCACCAGAGAAGGAAGGCTTCTCTTCTTCGTACAGTTTCTCGCCTGCAAGCTTGGCTTTCTCTGCGGCAACCATCCTTCGAGTAGCAGCTTGCGGCAGAGTCTTGGGGAAGAGCCCCAGCAGAGTTCCAGCGATGAAGAGCAGGACGAACAGCAGAATCCAGCCTGTGATACATGCACAACATCTGCATATTCCCTCATTACAATGTAAAAGATTTTGTCATTTAAGGAATCATCCAAGCATTCATATGGAGCAATTTTGGGAAACCCTGGAAAATCAAAATCAGGATGGTCTGTGCTGGGAATTGAGCCCGGAGTATCACGTCGGCTGAAGAAGCTACACTCTCTTACTAGTGGCCAGTTGTGATTGTATAGTAGTCAGTTGCTAATATACTGCAGTAATACTCAAATAACTTACAACTCATTGGCGTGACTGTTTTTTTTAATTAGTTTTTTTACTTTTCTACATAGCGAAACAGACAATTTGGAAAGCAATGCTGTTAACTTTTAAATGATTGTCAAAGCCTGACACTCCCGGGAGAGAACAACTCTGACCAAAGAAACTATTAGAGAAATTTAAACAAAATTCCAAAAGTATCAAACACGCCACATCATTTTTAGACTTACACCATCCTCGTCAAAAGCACATGCCCTCAGCTCGGAAACAAAAAACAACAAAGAATATTATGTAAAACTTCGGCAAGTTCTCATGGCTGCTTCGCCACCTCGCTACCATACAGCCCACACAACGTTCCACACAGCCATCTTCCTCCGCGACCGAACAACAAGTAAGTATGGCCGATCCCCACAATGCTTGTTCTCTCCCTGCAGTGCCTCTAGCGGCCACCCAGCTCATCAAGGTAAAAACGTAACAGAAAACTAAAACTACATTAAATATAAAAACAAATACAATCTCTATACTTTTAAACCACCTCTGAAGTGAAAAACATTGCTCTAAAATCATAATTACATTATAAATTACAACATAAACTTTAATAAATTTAAATTGCATGTCTTTTCATTGGCCCACTTCGGCCCGCACAAACATTCTCTCTAGCACACTCGACGAGCGGCCGCGCAAGTGCGCTCCAGTGAAAAGTAAGAGTACGTAGTAGAAAACCGGTAAAAAATATAAATTTAGCCATTCCAGAAACTGGGTAGGCACACCTGCGCCGTTAAACAAAACTAGCCACCAATACACCCACCCTGGAGTTAAAGTACATTACTAGTTCAAAAATATAAACTGCTGCAAATGATTATATTTAATTTAAAACAGAAAGTAGCCTCAGCCTAAATAAACCAAGTTAAATACAAAATAGAACAATTTCCATACTGATACAGATAAAAGGCCAAACTTTACTCAACCAAACTCCTGCCAACAATACCTGAAATAATTAAATAGATAATAGCAAATTCAATAGATTAAACATAAAGAAATAAATAACATAAAAATAAATAGGAAATAATTAAGGCCTAAGTGGTGGATGGACAGCCTCACACCAGGTTCTCTCTATTGCGAGTTCAGCATGTTGCCATTGTGACATTTCGCTTGGTACATTTAAATAAAAAAACAGGAAGCTAGTTTGCAAATAAATGTACTACTACAAATAATTATTGCACATCCAAAATAAAATATATGCAGGAATGTATATACAAATTATTATATTTTACTCTTGAACAATTTCAACAACTTAGTTGGCATTGCAAGAACAATATGAATGACAGCAACACACAAGCCACGTGTACAATAGGGTAGAGTAGGCCTACTCACCGATCCACCAGGCACCCATCCAGCGTGGGTCACTTGGCGTGATTGTTGGGGTGAGGGTGGGCGCAATATACATCTCTAGACTGAGAGAGGCCAGAGAGTATCCTAGTGCTGGCCCCAACAACCTCAGGAAGTGTGCCAGACCTGCCACAAACATATAGCAGTAAGATGTAATGACATTTGTTTCAATTTATAATATATGTAAGGGTACATTAATATACTAGGTCAGGTTAAACGCTTATAAGGTATACTGCACAGTCGCTTTTGTTACTGGACGACTGTCTTGACATGCCTTTGACGATTGCAAGCCAATAGTAAATAAAGAAATAATTCATAGGATTGTTATAGCATGTTACCCGCTTGTACAGTTACAAGCCAGTGGATGCTTGGATAATGGCCAGTGTGTGTACAGGACTGAGAAATATGGGCTGTTGCCATGCACCTCCAATTATACGATCAGGCAACTTATATCACTCCACATGTGTGCGCAAGTAACTTATTAGGTGATTCTATGAAGATGGCCACCAGCCTAGGCAGCCAAGCGGTGTGCAGACCTTCAGCAAACACAAGTTTATGCAAAAACTACTTGACTAACGTGATTTCTGTTGAGAAAAAACATTCAATGGATGTTAAACCCATGTGTACCCTTTTTAAGGTTATCCATTAATCAATAAATAAAGACCCAAAATGTCTCGAATTCATTTGAGAAGACGTTAGATTTAAACTCCTGTACACAATAATTAATTTGCAATTGTGTCACTATTACTGAAACTCTCCCGTAAAGATTGAGAACCAATAGCTGACTTGCATGAAAACACTCACTGACGCCTGCACTACCTTGCCAGATGCACAACTCGCCATGCATTAGAGCAATAGTTAATTATAAACTAGCTGAAGATAGAATGTACACAGGACTGTGGAGTCCAGTCAGCTGGTCGTTGAACCTGCAACATTTTCTAGTCTCTATAGAAATCTTGCTTCAGTACGACTTTAACGTAAGTACACTACAGGTGGGTACAACACATCTTTATCTCAAATATTACGTCATAAAGTAATAGGGTCACCTCAGAATGTCTTATAGAGGTGAATTACAGGCGAGAAGACTTCACACCAGTTCATTGACTTGCACCCAGAAGCTATGGTGAGACATGACGTGTGTGCTGTGTCGCACTTACCTCTCCGCACTTCTTGGACTCAAACTCACAAAATAAATTCACCCAGGTGGCCAACTTACGTCATGAGATTAACCGGGGTAGGAACAAATTTCAAACTGAGGCATTTAAAAAGTAACCAGAGCAGAATTTTCCAGCATCCAACGAGTCACGGAACCCTGACTTGCTTGCATAATCTGGTGATCAAAAAATCTGGCCATATGACTTATAAAAACCTACCTTGACTGAGCAAACCTATCTAACACCAGCAGGTTACTTACTGTCTGGTCTGCTGGTTGCTATTATGTAAGCTCCATTGGTTACCTTATGAGTGTTTGCATCAAAACATAAGTACAGTAATGATTAAATAGCCCAGCAGCACGAACATATACACGTGGATGCATCTTAGAATAATCAATAGGCATTTTCAAAAAGCCACTCATATATGAGAAATATTTCAACTCAAAATGTTTAAACAGTGATCTAAGCCTAGTTTGCTTGAGTCCAAAAGTGAAGTATAAATCATCCACGTTAAAGTGAGCACTGCATTAAGTTTTCTTGCGGCCATTTTGCCACCATCTTTACTATTTTTTAATATGAAAACATCCACGTAACCAAAAACCAGTTTAAATGTTTAATCACTCTCAAAAGTTAACAACTGTTGTCCTATTAAAACATATTTTTAACTAATTATAAGTTCTGCTGAGTGTTCAGTTCATATTGAACAGCCTATTAGCTGTTTTCTTGCATGCTATACAACTACATAAATATGCCACGTGATTTTTAGATAACATGCACTGCCACAAGACATTTGCAGTTATATTTTGAACCAATAATATATTTCTTTGTACAGTAATAACACAATATTGGAATATGATGGTAGCAAGTGAATAAATATGTATTTAGTGGAACAGTGGAACACAATTTTCACTTTATATCAGCATAACTTTTTTTAAAAAAGTAAATATTGACTATGTTTACAAGTACAACAAGGTTTTTCAACCGAGAATATGGTGACACTACACGAATGTATGAGTGTTAAGGAAGACATGTATCACAAATTTCACATAAAATGTATCTTAATACCAGAAAAGAGTATTCGTAAACAATATGAAATACTTGAGACATTGCTGGACAATTGTCTGCGCTGTTATGTTATTTATAGCCTATATTTGATTGACAGCACACAGAAAGGGGTTTGCTGATTTTTATAATCATAACATTAGGTACTAAAAATAAAATGTAAATATATATCTAATTACATACAACATACAATACGCAAAATACTATGGGAACAATTTTACAGCACATTTGTTTTGTAACAGCTCAGAGAGATGTCAATATGCAAAAACATAAAAAGAAAAAATTGTAAAATAATTATTTAAGAAAAAAAATTTAATAGACCACGTTAAACTAACCCCAAAGCTCGAATGTTGTGACAAAAATGTTGATACATAGACTGTAACAGAAGTTATCGAAAAGAAACGGATAAATCCAAGGAGGTAGGGATAAATACCCCTTAAGCAGGCTGCCTTTAGTGGTCCAAGATTTGGCGGTTCAATCAATAGGAGACATGCTAATGTTGGAGGTATTACCTGATCTCCCAGTGGAGACTTCAAAAATTGCAGCGTTAACAGAAGCAGATCCAGTGCTGCAAATAGTTAACAGGAATTGCAGTGTCGGGTGGCCAATGAGTGGGTCAGAGGCGGTAACTTTGACCATACAGGACTAGGCGATATGAGTTGTCCCTCTACAAAGATTGCATCCTATGGGGAAGCAGAAAGGTAATCTCTTCAGCACTAAGGAAAGACCTGTTATCGGTACTACATGCAGCTCATGATGGCGTGGTCAAATCCAAAGCAGTAACACGTAACTACATGTGGTGGCCTAAGATAGAGACATAAAGGAGACGGTAGGACGATGCCAGCAGTGTCAACAACTACGAGCCAACCCCCCAAGCAGGAAAATGTGAGCTGGGAACAATAAACTAAATCCTGGGCCAGAATCCACGTAGACTTTTCTGGGCCATTCCAAAGCAGGGTTTATCTAACTGCTGCGGATGCTCACTCGCAAGTTCCAAGGGGTGAGAATTGTGGAGTCAATGTTTTCAGCAACAATGGTGTGAGAACTGAGGGACATATTCAGCATTCACAGAATACCTGAATGTTTGATATCAGACAATGGTTCCGCTTTCATATCTCAAGAGATTGAAATTTTGGCAAGGAAGAACTGCATCCGGCTGATGCATACAACACCATTCCACTCCTCAAGTAATGGGCAAGTGGAGTGCATGGTGCAGACAGTCAAGGCAAAATTAAAAAAGGTGGTCTAGGGGGACTGGCAAACCAGACTCGCAAAAGTATTATTTGCACTGTGTACCACACCCGTCGCTGATAGCGGTAAGACTTCAGCTGAGCTGTTAGTGGGACACACTCTTAGGACGGTGTTGGATCAGTCGCATCCAACTACCCGTGCAGAACCAAGTCAGCCAGCTGTCGTTACCCTCCAAGAGTGAGACGCCAACTAGGTAAGTTGAAAGAATATGTCCAATGATAACGTGTGTCTGCTGGAATCAGTGTAACTTATTTGTTGTGTTTGTTATAGTTTAGTCAGTGTGTGTTTTGTTAAGGAACTTCTTAGAAGGGAGGAGGTGGTGTATACTCAGTTACAGAGGTTGGCAGAATCTGGTGTCAACCGAAAATAATTAAGTTAGCTAGTTATAGCAGGACTCATCTTGGATGATGGTTGAACTATGTGTTAAGATTTGCACTGAGAATATTAACAGTGAGCAATGAAAACTACGAATAGATGTATGGATTGAGTAGACGTCACAATGGTGGTGTTGTTAGTTTGGGTTGGCAGGGGTGGCGGGGGGTGGCAGTAATACTATTAATAATAATGATGATAATAATAATAACAGCACGTAGGAAGTATGCATGAAGGCAGGATATCAATCCCCAAAGAGCAAATATCTGATTGCGCATTTGTAGAGGTTTGCCTAGCTCTGAGCTTTAACATGAATTTAAGTCCTACGAGGGACGAGCACCGGAATTCAAAGGTCGGGTGAAGACTGCAGTACACTGATAAAAAACTGTTGTTCAAATGCCACGTCCGCCATGTTTCCCATTCCCATGGCCAAAAAATATGGGGACCGATCTCGCTGGGAACTGAACACAGATCACCATAATGAGAGGGGATACATACTAATGAGGAAGGGTATCTTGTGCTTCTCAATGTTGTCATCCATGTAGGACATGCCGATGGTGTAGTAGAGTCCTCCGCCAATGCCGGATATGAGGTTGCCGAGGAACAGTATAACTGCAGGGATATTGAGTCCTCCTTCTTCCTCTCTGCAAGGAGATTTAGAATCATCCCCAGAGAAACACATCACATTCCGTAGGTCTGGGTCTGGAACATCATCCTCAAACTTTAATATTATACCAACGTACACACATCCATGCACCAGAGAGGAATGCAATCCATATCTGAACACATTTTTATTTCCATCTCTCATCCATGTAAATGAGGATTTATTCTGTATTTCACAAAGTCAAACAATGTGCAGGTCTTTCTAGGAAAACATTATCTCCTATGAGTAGTTGTGTGTATTCAGTTCTACTGGTATTTTTTCTTTAAGATGTAAATGACAAGGAAAACAGTTTCCCAGTTAGATAGAAGAAACAGTTACCGTGATTAAACTATTTTAAGCATAGTACTACGATGATAACATTGTCTGCAGCACTGATGGATGACGAGAAGGATCATATGTGTCACTGTCAGTGTGTGTGTTTTCAAGATTTTATGTACTCTACTACTGTTCTCACCTTGTTCATTAGAATGTCCAAGACAAAATAAAAAAACTTAATTTTTTGGTGGAAACAAAGCGCATCAGTAAATATTTCTGTTTTGTTATACACCTTGATAACATAATTTGGATTTGCCATTTACACAGTAAACCTAACAATTCTGCTTTAGATGACTGTGTCGAAAATTATTTCTTCTAATTGTTCCACAGCGATATTATCATTCAGTGACAAATGTGGCAAACTGAGTTAATGCAACATGATTTAAGTCCTTGGTAAGTTAAAACAATTACAGTATGTGCTAAACTGAACTACAGGCTCTACCACTTAAATTTCATAAATTATATGTAACAATTCAGTACGTAGTTCATAAAGTTCAGATTTCTAATATGAATCAACAATTTTTGAATGTGTCAGAAGTTATTACTGTATTACTCCAACTCCAATTTGAACAGTTATCTTATAAAAACGAGAATTAAAAAAAGTACAAACGCAACACGGCTCACAGATTTGTACCAGACAGAATATAACTATGATACATTTAGTACTAAAACCGGAATTTCATTGCAAGTCAAAATTTCCTTAGTAAGTGTGTGAAGAAACTGCTACTATTCATACTAGACACTTTGTTAGTTGTACCAACATGCACTCACCGACATATTTGTAAGAAGAGTTGCTGTAAAGTGCGCCGCCATACTCTAGGGTTAAAGCAAGTGCATCTTCACCAACCCCATACAACAAGTGTGGGAGCAACGTCAGCAGGCAGTACATCACCACGGCGTAGATACCTAGAGACACCCACCTGGGACGATGCTGCTTGCCTGCATAGTATGACAGGAACAAGCCCACCATCAGTGCAGAGATGTCATGCCCCACTACAATTATCCCTGCAACATACGTTCAAATACAATACTCAAAAAGCACAAGCTGTCATTAAGTTATTATATGCAGGCCCCGGGTACATGTGCCTGGCGCCCTGGGCAGATTAAAATTAACCGCCTCTTCCCCACAAAAGCCATGCAAAAATTTGACAAATTTGCTGTTGTGCATTATTTCTCTTAAGAATGTGGGTGCATGAAATACAAAAAATTACAAAGAGCGTAATTTATGAAGCAAATATAATTTTTTAAAGTAATTTTTCTCTCGTGAGTTGCACCCCTTCCAGGTTGCAACCCTGGGTAATTACCCAGTCTGCCCAGTTATAACATGGGCCTGATTATATGGGTCATATCTATTATAAGCATTACATTGCCAGTTTTTCAGGACACTGAGAGACAGCTTTCAAACTACTCTGTAAATGCATATTTTCAATGACTAAGAAATAGCCATTTTGGTAACGTGGAGTTGTTCTTGCTCTGATATTTTCTGTAACTTAGCGTCACTCTCATGCTTCTGTTACATGTTAAAGTTCTCTTACAGTTATTACTGTTATTAATAAAGTTTACATTAACAGAGTCAGATCAAAATAAAACTGTGCTTCGTTTGAAGGAGTCTTGGAGATAATAATTTTCAGATTTAATAAGCTTAGATTTGTTTTCATTATTTCCCATTGGTATTGTATTATAACTGTCACCCACCTTCAGAGTTAGTTGCAAATTTTTAATTGGTCTGAAATTGGATAAGATATATTGAGCCCAACTCATCTTGAGATGGGACTGTTTGTGTTGCAAAAGGATACAGTCTTCGATATTTCCAAGCACATATACCTTTTAATAACTCGTGAAAGGTGTGTCGACTAATGATAGTTGGCGTACATAAACAATTTTTAGCGTGTAGGGTGTTCCTAATAATTTTGTTGGGGACTGTTCAGTGTTTAGAGTGGTATGAATTATTCTTTTTGTTTTTAATCAAATATTTAATATGGGTTGGTATGAAATTAATTTTATTCTAAACTTTTTGAATTTGAACCCAGCAGATGTACTGCTTCATTATAAAAACGGTAATCCAGTTAAAGAGTGTCATCCACTCCTGGAATCAACCATATGTCTAAACGTGGATTCTACAGTGGCTAGTCGAATGGAAGTGAAGAGATTTTTGGGCAGCACTCAACATCCAGGTCTTTAGCGCTGATGTGGAGTGACATGACGTGAGAATGAAGCAGCGACGGAATGAATAGGCACGTAAAACGGGGAACCCTTGAGAAAACCCGCTGGCTAACAGCATCGTCTGGCAAGATTCCCACGTACGAAAATCCGGGTGGAATAAAAATATAGTAAAGTTATTTACTGAGGACTCCTGAACCTCAACTGCATTCTCTAGCCATGTAAATTTTATGTACGACAATTTCCAGACTTCTATTACGTTAACATTCTTTACGGGTTGGTAAAGGGGAAGAGATTCTTACATTTGTTTTGTGATCAGTTCTTGACCGTCCCATATTTGAGATCGCGCAGAAACCATTTGCACCCTCTGGCGGGTAGCAAGAGATTTTTAGGTGCGTTTTTCTTTACGAAAGTAAGTGGGTCCCTCTTTGTATTTAATAACTATTTTGCTTCCAGGCTTACAACCGCCTGTCGATGGGGTAGTTACTTGCGAAGAAAGTTGATTTTACACTGCACATTCTGGTCAGATTATTATTTAGAGTTCTGAGTGTTTGTTCTCTTATAGCCAAATTATGCCCTAAAGGTCTGAGGAACTACGGTAAAGATTCAAGATCCGAGTCTTTGAATTCTGTTCAGACGAGTTGTGCGATAACCATTTCGAGTGGTATATCGCTGCCTTCAACTTGGCAACCATGCATAACATGGTCATATTACTATCGCTTCAACTATTCCATAGGACTATGGCTAGGTACATGTGAATTTTGCGTTACTAATCTGAAGAGACTCGACTCCAAGTTACTGTGTGCTCGTCTGACTTCTGCTGTCGGCCAAGAGTTTGTGTGATGCGGCTGGAGGATTGTCTCAACCACCGTTATGAGATCAGCTACTGTAAAAGCCTACTAGTCTGTAATAATGCAACAACCTTGTGAAGTACCGTATGTTCGAGTGAGTATAGGCCTGTGAATTCTAGCCTGTTGTCAAATAATAATGCAAAATATGCATGTGTCTAGGCATGACTGTTTACTGATTCACCTGTTTACTGTACAGAGGAATCAGGGAAAGCCATAGCTGTGGTAGAGCGCAAAGTTTTTGTAATATGACCCTAGTTTGCTATATTGCCACATTGAAGGCTGCAGTCTCCCACAGGTGACACATGTCGTTCAGCAGGATAATGGCCTGAAACAGATGGTTCGAGCTGTGGGAAAATGTATAGCTGCTCGAGTGTGGAGAGGACTAAATTATCTAGCTAGCTGACAGTCTGTAATATTATACACAGAATTGTAAGATCTGCTACTCACCTGACACCTTGCTGGGGATCTTGAACCTTTTCTCGATGGTGGAGATGGTGCCGTTGAAATATGCGAAACCGGCGCCGTACAAACAGCCGACCAGGCCGTATATGAGGACAAAGTACTTGTCATTGCTGAACCTCTGCAGACATTGGCCCTTAAGGAAGCCGTAACCACATGTGGTGTCCTCAGTTAGAGGATGGTTCTTGTAGAGCTCCTCCAATTCTTCAGTCGTCATAGTTACATTCTCGGAGTCCATCGGTGGTTTGTCATTATCATTGCCATTTTCTATTTGCTTCTCTTTGCCACTCATACTTAAATACCCCTCTGCTTCTCAAGGAATGTAACGAAAGCTTCAAACTTTTCACGTTTCAAAATTAGTACTGTTACATAACAAAAAAGAAATTTTTATATTTTTGTGCTTACGCAGTATCTGAAGTCTCCCTATAAACATATACAAAGTTTCATTCTCCATCTTGATGTGATTCTATTTATCTTAACACCCTTCCTATTATTATCGAGAAGTTTAATTAGACAATTTTCTTTCACATGTACCCTTGAAACTCTTGTTGAGGTCAAATATTCTTAACTATCACCGTCTAATCTTTTCAGTGAATGAATTGTCTCGACAAATTTGTGAGTCAATTGTGTCACAGGCTTAGAACAGTTTTATTTATGGCCCAGTGTTTAACTGATGTTTATTGATGTCAGTCTATTCATTGTCTTCGGTTGCCTGGTTCTCTTTGTCTGGAACGAGAGCTGGCGAAGTGTCAACAAAGTGATAACTATAGCTTCTACAGAAGAAACGGTATTTGAGCAAGCAGGACCCAAGAGAATGAGGTTGCAGTGTCAACTCTTGCGGCTGCTAAGTGGCATCCTGCACTTAAAATGTGTTCCAGCGAGTTGAGATTTCTCTTTTTTATTAAACTACTTCACATGCATTACATTTGTGCATCAATGAAAAGAACACAAGACTTTAGATTTTGTTGCTATATAAGTATACAAATTCAGTACGCTTACTAGAAAAATGATTTTCAAGCCCGTTATAATAACTTAAACATTATTTTTTTACTGCTGTATATGGGAAAATAACAACCGGATTCAAAATTAAACACGCACTGGACTTTAAACCATACTTCCCATAAATAAAATGATATAGTCACTGCTCAAAGTCCAATAGGAAAAAAAAGTAGAATATTGGATGCCAGTTGGGTGGCTTGCTCCTAGAGGTGATGCTGCATAGTTATGTCGGTCAGCGAAACCCTTACTGCTCCATAATTTTTTGTGATGCATATACACAAATGCAGCATATCTACAAAGTCTCCTTAGGGGTCCACCTACCTGGCTGTTTAAACATGTTGCAGTAGGTTATAATCCTCATTTTTAGCGAAACAATCAAACTCGTTCCCAATGTGTATGTATACAAAAAGAAAGAGAAATACTTCAGAGTAGGCTTGTCTGTATCTATTAAAACATCATGTTCATAATAAGTACAATTTCCGAGCCCTGTACATAGCTAAATCCATTTTCTTACGGACTTGTACAATATATATCAAAATCTACTGCTTAATTACACACAAAACTGATAGATGTTCATAAAGTTAAATTTTAAACATTACCCTTGAATAAAATAAAAGACCACCTCTTGAGGTGGCTGCTGTGTGAACGTATATTCCACATTCAAAGCCTAGAATTGCAGAAGCGGTAAGGCTGACACAGCACACACATCACACCACCCCATGGCTACTATGCACAAGTCACTGAATTGGTGTGCAGCCTCCTCAGTGACAATTTGCCTATATAAGACGCAGCTTATCATTTTATAATGTAATATTAAGGATAAAGGCTTGCACGCGCCTGTGCCTTTCAGGAGAGTCTGCGCCAAGATTTTCGTACCACAGTAGGACCACTAATACCACCATTTTCGCCAGGATGAAAATAAATTTTAGAGATGAACTGAGCACTTGAAAGAGGTATACAAATGTGTAACGTTCTTTCAATGCTATTCTTCAGTTGAATGCAAGTCCAAATTGTTAATGCTGTGTTACCTTGCTCGGTCTTCTGGTCCAAAACTCAACACTGCAGATGAACGAAGTTCTCTCCATTTGCGACAGCATACATTTGACTACTTACTCACAGCAGTGCAACTAATGGTGGAAATTGCTCAACTTATAACACTGAGCTTCTTAACTTGCAGTAGAAATAATCCTGCTGCCAAAGGTAATCAACAAGTAGAAAATTGCAGAGCGAGCTGTATTCTGATTTGTTAAGCAAGAAAATGATATTTTTTGCAAAAAAGTTACATGTGTTGGCATCTCTCTCTTTCTAAACTCCATACCCTCCTTTTATACCCTTTCCACAAGAAAGCACTGAACAAATTCTTTTTACTCAATGCTGTTGATTCAAAGTTAGTGATTGAATGAAATATTTATGCCCTGTAACACCACGTCTGCAGAAGGTTAGATTTCTCATTTTTAATACTCACTGCATTAATGCAAAGTCACTCGTAGTTACATTTAGTGACCATCATTCTTATGAATAATGTCATTTTGTTGCCATCGCGAACTGTAGCGACTACACGACGGGTGTATTTGCAACTTGTCAAGACTACAAACTCGGGAGTCAGATACAGGATGTATGGAGCACAGCCTGAAGAACGGTTGGAGGACAGTTGAAGTCGAGTTGTTCAGACAGTCCGAGGGAGGACTTCAGGCGCTGATCTTGGGGGAGGAGGGAAGGGGTCACAAGGGGTAGTGACCCCCCTCTCCTAAATCAAAAGTTCAATTTGATATCTACACTACCTTCAAATAAAAATATTAAAATTTTTGGCAGCTGTGTACTCAACATTTAGGTTCATAAAATGTTTAAATAGCCCCTTTGGTGGAAACCCTCGATCCTCCAGCTTCTAGCTCATGGTACCAGCACAAGTCTGGTAGGAATATGGCACTTTCCCCTCCTCCAAACACAAGTACGTATATATCTGCCCCTGAAGAACTTACCGCGTGCTTGAAAACTCAGTGCCCTGGATCCAGACGTAATAAATAAAAAATTCCAATGCACCCATATCCGCCAACACAACCACAACCATAAGAGTATTTTAATACCATCTGATCGTGTTCAAAGTTGTGGCGCGCTACGCCTATTGAACAATGTGATTCGATCCTGAGTGTAGTGAAAGACGGGTTGCATAGCATAAGGCGCATGATTCAGTGTCACGAGTCTAAGGTCTTTAACATGCCCTACCTACACTATAAAGGCAGCCCTGCTTACAAGAACTGTTTTAACAGCGCTTTGAGATCAACCACATAGATGACATACACACTCC
Organism: Medauroidea extradentata; assembly: GCA_003012365.1. NCBI lineage: Eukaryota > Metazoa > Arthropoda > Insecta > Phasmatodea > Phasmatidae > Medauroidea > Medauroidea extradentata. The sequence continues at coordinate 8,461 of PNEQ01003674.1, read as the reverse complement.
ATTACTTGTTCCAAAATGCCAAGTGCAATTTTTGAATATGGTAAGCGGTAACAGTGATTGTTTCCAAGCATAGAAAATAGAAAGTATACGTAATATGTTTATACGAGGTAGCTATTTTTTAAATTATGAAATTCATTTTCTAAATTGGCATCATAAAATTACAAGGAAAATCATTAGCGAAAATTGCATAGCTACATTTTTATATGTACCTAATAAGATGTTAGAAAATTAGTATTGTTTGTTTGAACACCCGTTTACACTCCTTAGTTTTAAGTCAATTTAACATCTGAAAAGGTTATACACTGTATTGCATAATGGTTTTCTCATGTTACAAAGCCCTACTGTAAAAGTTAATATGCTGTAATGTAGCATTAATACAGTACTTATACAAGTCTTCCGGGAACAAAATAGCTTGTTTTCAAAGTCTAAAACCCCTATTTTATGAAGCTTCTCACTTTTTTGCCAGAGTTTCTCCTCTTGTAAAAAACTGACATTGTTAATACTTTGATTAAACTATGAGAGAAAAATTAAATTAATTAAATTTTCATTACCACACAGAAAACCTTTTCTTAATGTCAATTGTATGAAAAGATAACATAATTAACATTATCAGAAAGTAAGCACAGTATTCATAATCTGAAAAAAAAAAAAAAATTATCTTAAACGGCATTATAAGACATAGAATATTTCTGAACTATAAAATAAGCCTGAAATAACAAGCCATCAATATACTGCTTTTTCGGGTTAACCGCAGGGCAATTTGTTTCTCCCTCTCTAAATAAACAGGAGTCATAGTTGGCTCACCCCGTCAAGGTGATTCACATTCAATTTCCGGCGAGTTAGAGTTGGAATATAGAGTGTGGGAATCATGCCAGATGATGCAGCTGGTAGACGTGTTAGTTAGAGCTCCTGTTTCTTCTACCTCTTAATTTCGGTGCCTCTTCATACCTCATATTACTCTCCATCGGCACTGAAAACATTGATGTTCCACTAGCCAAAATCTCTTTACTTACTCTTATATAAATAAATGTATAAAAATCAAGTAGTCAGACAGACCTGCTGTCAGCAAAGCGAAAGGGATTAGAAGGAGGTGGAACGGGATGTAGAGTGGGTCTATTCTCTCAATCCTTCGACACCTAGATATTATATATATGAGAAAAAAGAGAGAGCAGTTGCTTCTTGACAGGCACAGAGAAGAAAAACAGCAGTTGTTATCATGATTTACTACAGAACAGCTGAAATTGTATCTCTGTATTCAGCTTGTGCAGTACAAAAATCTTTTCATTTGTAGGTGATAAAGTAAAAAATAAAAATATCTGACAGTGTGAACACAGGCAATAACTGCTATAATGTATTCTATACTGCTATCACACACAATGGACAAGTCTGTTTGCAGTATGAGCCGTAATGACTTTTAACGCAGCGGCGATACACGGGATGTTTCTTATCTAGGGGAAAATATTTTTGCAACTGGAGAGAGAGTGAGATGGGTAAGGTAGGTGGGCTTTACGTCTCATAAACAGTGAGGTCATTGCAGCCTGTAGTGACACAGTGACAGGATCACCCGTGGTCTTTGTTAAAGGACCATCTTAGCATTTGCCTGGAACAATTTCAGGAAACTATGAAAAACCTAAATCATGATGGCCACAGCCGGGAACAGACCCCTGGATCAACCGAATGAGAACCCAACACATTTTTGTTGCGCAACTCCGTTCTGCAAGGGGAACAGGACAAGATGTCAGCTTAGGGTAAAGAGACAAGAATCTCCAGACTACAAGGGGAACCCACTTATTTTGACATATTAACTCCCACTCCCTGCCCCTCACAACCCTACACAGTACCAGAATTTTCCACAACAGGGTAAAGTAGACAGACATGTTTGGTTTTACAAGGCTGCGTACTTATCTTAGTGCTACACAACACCACATAAAAAGAAATATTTTGTACTGCTGGACGTGCAACACTTTTCATCATGTGGTCAGAAGTGTCTTGTGTTTAATTGACTGTTCGGTTCCACACAAGTGTCACGTCGTGCTTGCTGGGGAAAAGTTATTTTAGCATAAAACTTGACAAGCAGTCACGTGATTTGATCGTTGTATCTTTGCAAGCTAACTATTGGCTCATATTCCTGCAGAGGCATGTCTGAAAAAACCTTACCTTGACTATATGCACTGCAATTCCTGTTAGCAATGTATGTTTCTACTTCTGATGGCTTTCCACACATGTGAATCATGCCTGACAATTTCAATAGTAGATTGGTCATCTCGAGGATCTCCACTTTCTCCCACCCTTTTAATTCTAATGATCTCCATGTTCCTCTTATATCACACCTCAGTTGCTGTTATAGGTAACTCACAAAAAGCACATCTAAATGTCTTGGTCTGAAAGTGAGAACATATCTAAACAATTGTGACGGTGTCTACTTGACAACAGGTTGCAGACAATGTTTCTGTTTACAATGTATTATTTTCCAGAGTGGAAAAAACAGATGACCATATATTTGGCTAGCGCTTACTTATTGTTTATTGGAGGTTTACGTGGTATTTGTGTGCAATGGCATGGATTCCCATTATGTAAGTTGTGAACCGACACTGAAAAATTACGTGAATTTTAATAACAACGTACTTTAGTGATCGCAGATGTGCTTAAGTGTTCCCAGCTCAAGGCAGATAGACAGTGTCTCGTTTGATTTGCGCTGTGACGTCGACAGAGAGGGCAAATGACGATGTAGTTGAGGAAAGGAAGTTAGCACTGTTGCTGGATAACGTTAGAGAAGCTTCTGGGCATCTGGAGCTCATATCACCTATGCATGACACAGTTTTTCAACCGAATTTCCTTAATCTAGATCCCACGGCCTTCTTGAGAAAGTAGGACAACTATACACATGACGGGATATTTGCTGGGTTCGGTAGACAGGCTTGTAAAATGATGCTACTAGTTTAAGTTCAATATTGTTAGGCCATAAAAGGTTGAGTAATGACATTAATAATTTGAAATTAAGATTTTTTTAAACTATAGTTCCTCCTGAAGCTTCCTAGTCATGCCACTTGATTGGTGGTAGGACGTTAAGTTTCTTATTGTAGGTTTTACTGCACATGCATCCATTTTGATCATGTTTGAAAGGAAATTAACATAAAAATGTAATTGATAATGAAGGTTACATTTCCCCAGAGATCTTGTACTGTAGGTAGACCTATGTTTTGTATTTGCTGGAAATGAGTGAGCTCCTAAATTAAAAATAGATTGAGAATAATAGATTTTTCATGAATGTAATATTTTGAGATTTATCGGGTATGTTAGATATTGTTATTATCAGTTGAACAGAATATTTAATACATTTCAAGTCACGCTTCGGCAGATCTTTGTACCAGAGTTATCAAATATAGTGGAGATTTATCAGGTTTGCTAGATATTGTTATTACCAGTTGAACTGAGTATTTATTGTATTTCTAGTCATGCTTTGGCGTTCGTGTGTTCCTAAGTTACCAAATATTGTGATATTTATGTAATTATCGGGTTAGCTGTTTAACTTATCAGTTGAATTGAATATTTATTACATAGCCATGCTTCGGCAGCCCTGTGTACCTGAGTTAGCTTCTACGTAATTTTTTTAAAATGTTGTTTGTATAGTATTCCTATTCATATATTATTCAGAAAGAAAAGAAGGATAAATAAGAAGAACATATATAAATATTTCTATAGTTATATCATTATTTAAATTATTTTTTGTTAACGCACATAATAGAAGATTTTGACCCAAAAAAATTTAATGCTTGGTTGTTGATATGGCTGATACAACCTAGGTTAGGTAATGGAAAACTAAAGAAAGAATGAAAGTATTAAATATAGTAGAACTCCGATTTTAAGTGGCTTTAAGGTGCCAGAGAATGAAAACTCAAAATTTATGCTCACTTAAAATTGAGTATGACCGATGTTTAGTTTTCTGACAGTTCCTGAAAACGTACACTCAAAATTGCTGCCACTTAAATACAGTACACTTAAACCAGGATTCTACTATACCTTGAGAGGAGGTACCTATTTTCCACCAAAACAATACAAAAATGTATCATAAACATACAAGGTGATAAAAACCCATAACCAGTTGTTCACCAATCACATTTGTTGCAGAAGGTGCTACATGCATCGTCCATTTACAGTAATGCATCCTTATGCCCTAAGTCGCCGGGTATCAAGCACCCTTTGAAACACTCCTGACTGGTGAAGTATGGATATTTTGGTCAGCACTTCACAGCAGCTGAAGGGTGATTATGAAATAAGTACGGAACAGCACTGGAATGAAGGGGCGGTGTAAACGGGAGATCTCCAACGCAGTTATCCAACACAATTCCAACATCTGAATAATCAGGGAATCCCCACCAGGAATCAAACCCAGATCACTTCGACTCCTTTTTTTCTGGTTGGTCTCGGTTGTGCTGGCAGGCACTGATGACATGTACCTGTAATGGACACTTATACATTATTGATGAGTGTTTCCAGACTAATAGACTTTCTATTATCGGAGGATATGACATTGCTTCAAAGGCTAGAGATGTGGTTCATGCACGATAGAGCACAGGACCATTTTCCCAGAAATGTCATAAAAACAGAAGAAACGGGCCAGTTACCAATCATTGTCATGTACAGCTCTTAAGATCTAACAGATATTACACAGCGTTACCATTTCCTTATTCAGACTAGCTGGAAAGTTAGTTTTAAGGTCGACACCCACCACCATCTTGGATTAATATAAATTTTGAAATAACTTTTGTTACTGATTATTTTTATACATTTTACAATGATAAGGCATAAAATATTACATGATGGACAGTTAAAATATATATTTTTTACAAATTAATAAACCTCTTTCCCCAACTTACTTAGCTTAATGAAATGCGGAACCTGATTTAAAAAAAATGTCATTTCTGTAGTCAGAAAACCTAAATACATTAACAGAATTTCATTAATATTATATTTTAACTTTCTGGTAAGTCATATCTATGCCATAACCACAGTAAAATATGTAAAAATAAATCAAACAAAAGTTATGATGAAAGTAAAATATGTATCCTAATTCCAGATGGTGACAAAATTTCCATCCTAAGAATCAAAGTACTGTAATACAGCACTGTAAAGGTGTTTGAATTTGTATTTTTTGTAACATAAAAATTAATGTAAAATAACTGTATGCCAAACAGTTTACATGAATGAAAATTTATGGCAGTAAAATTAATTGAATAAAGATACAAAGTTGTTGTGCACTGTGTTAGTGTATTACTGACTTTTTGACATACGTATCAGTATTTACAAATGATATTCTCATGTGTTAAATGTTTCTTGGCTCTCAGTATGATTTGTGAAGCTATACAAGTCATCTTTAACGATAGTAAAAATAATATATATCATTAGGAATATTTTACAACAAAATTATTGTTTTATTAGTTAGACCATGGACAATAAAACAATTTCTTTAGATTTGTGTTTTTTATTCAATATTTTGTTTCCTGTCAGTTTCTTTTTCGGAAATCAGTTTTTCCTGTTGATCTTTATTTTCTTGTACAACTTTTAGTTCAACTTCTTCATCAAAAATTTTCACGTCTTTAACGTAATACCATACTGCAACGTCAAAGATTGCACCCACTGCAACAAAACCTGTAAAGCAGAAAAGTTGTATTTACACAGAACTTGCTATTTATACTTTTTATAGTATAATTCTGAACACTAGACCTCCGATTTTACAAATACTCATGGTTCTATTATTTATAAAATTACTACATTCGTAAAATAAATAAGGGCCTATTTCGCCCCTCAATTACTCTCAAAGTACCTTTAGTCGAGCCCCTTAGTTTCGTAACATTTGTGGAGAAAATAACTTTGAACGGTAGATATGTCCGACCATATCCTAAACAAATGAAAAACAGAGTACAAAGTGGCTTATTGCGAGCTCATAATCCAATTTTCATAGTGTTAAAAAGAAAAATAAGGTGAGTTATATTTGAAACATCAATTTATATTAATAGCTAGAGTCTTCTGATTAAAAGCACACCTTTGAAAAGAAGATCTGACCAAAACTTCCAAAAAATTAGAAAACTGAGCTCCCGAACGTCTTCTCGCAAGTGCAGTCATTTTTTATTTTTTGCCCAAAACCACACTATATATTAATAAAGTAATATTTTACACAGATAAACAGAAATATTAAGAACAAAAATAGCATATGGGAAATTAGTAGCCACAATCACCTGTTGTCAGCAAAACAAATTTTAACGCTCTGGTGCAAATTTACTGGATGCATTAGTAGCCGGCACACTGCCTCCATATTAAATAATTCATAATGAGTAAGAAGAAAAAAAGCAAATATGTTTATTCAATTTGCTGTTTTATATTATCCTCACGATTAGATATTAAGTTAATTATAAAAAAAATGAATGATTGACTGTGAACATAGGCAGACAATGCATACAAGGTGCATAGAACGCACAACTGTACGATCGTTTACAAGATGTCTGATAGACAGCGCTACCACAGCATATACAGACGTTCAACCAGACCCACATGAAAACACAATTTTGTAACGTCCTTATCTGAAATCGTCGGAAATTATATGAATAAGTGGTTGCAAGGAATTTTTATCACAGCCAGCATATTGTGTAAAAATAAATGAGGAATTTCATGAATATGCAATACTGTACATGAATGTATAATTTATTTATTTCCAAAAAATGGACATAGCCATGGCGGGAAAAACGTTTCTACATACATATATGCCCGATAGGTAGTGCAATCATCGTCATTTCCGGTGACACTGTATAAAATGCAATGTTCAAACAAATTGAGCATCAAGTTAATTGTTTTAACCATCTCTGTATGTCTTGAAATCAATAAAAAAAAAATCTATTTCATGATGTTATCGACACAGGTGGTTTAAAACTGTAGTGGAAAATTTCTGTTGGTTGGAGACTAGCTAGAAAACGTGGAGAAATAGCCAAGAGGAAGACTTCTACAGTTGAATGAGTGTTTACGCATGCGCCAGAAGTATATGACTAACGTATGGCCTCCTTGAAGCCCTAATACAAGCAGTAATGGCAGGTCGAGTAGACCAGCATGGGTGGCCGTGGCGTGCTGTGCATCGTTTTCAAAAATTTACTTCCCCATTTTTCAACTGATTTTCAAAATTTTTGTATTATTTCTAAATTTCGTTACTTGCCATGAATAACTGAACTCTACAACTCGTATTTTACCACCACAAATTATTTAAACAATTTTCAATGTTATTTATTGCAATTATTTCATAGCAATTTGTTCTTTTTTGATGGTTCCTAGGACTGTGTTTGTAAAATTGCTTCCTTCGTTAAATCCAGGGTTTGTAAAATCAGGGGTCTAGTGTATATTCGTGATACATTAATTGCAATTAAGTGTTTTAATATAATTTAGTTTGCACTTCTTACTACATAAAGTATTATGTACTATACTAAGCAATTTCTTATAAAACCAATGCGTTCAGGTATATTTTATTTTATTAAAATACATTAAAAGGACTGTTATTGCATTCAATTTCAGGTTATGGTAAAAACATGTATACAGTGAAATCTCTTTAGTATAAACTTGAGAGGGGACGTACATTTTTTTCGTTCATAGAGTGTATGTGTGTGTGTGTGTGTGTGTGTGCTTTTTTTCGTCTCTGAAATTTATTTCAGGCTCTTCGTTTCCAAAATATAAACATTCTTAACCTTCACCACAACTTCTTTATACCAGTAACCTTAACACAACACACCAAGGAGCGGGAAGGAAGGGAAGGGGGGCAGGTTGGAATGGAAACTTTTATGTTGGGTAAGCGAGCACTGTTCAACCTACCAAGCAGATACCAATTACACTAGAATCCCTATTTTACACCTCCACTTTTGTATGTACACTTTCTTACATTTTAGATCCACTCTTTGTGATCCCGTTTGCTGTTTTTACATTAGAAATTTACCTCTTTTTACACTCTCCTGCATTTTACAACAATTTCTCTTTAAAAGAAAAAAGGGGGATGGAGTTCCACTGTGGATAAATAAATGTGGCTACACCTATATAAATACGAGTTTCAAATTTCAATTTAAATTGGTTTGTTCCACGTAATAATTGATTTTACAATCAATCAACCTAATGTAATTATCAATCCTGTTCATCACACTAACATTTTGTTTTAAGAAAATACTGAAAAAAAAAACTGGCAGATAAAGTAATTCCTTGAAACCTGAAAAATGCCATCTAATCTGAAATATGGATTTCAATTCAATTGATTAACTTAGGGAGGACTACAGTAATTACATCTATTATATCACTGTATTTTTGTGCTAGGAATAAAGATTTGATTGCAACCACTAGTTAACATTAACCCAGTTAAGAAGTATGTATACATATATATATATATATATATATATATATATATATATATATATATATATATATATATATATAAAAA
>PNEQ01003670.1:106784-122966 GCA_003012365.1 Medauroidea extradentata | reverse complement strand
GACCCCGCATATAAGACGAGTCATGGTTTTGAAGGTACAAAATCTTGAAAAAAAGTAAATTACTAATTTTAAAATTCCCGACAGAAAAATATTTTTTTCCTTTGCCTGAAACATTAAAAACTTAGTTTATATATTTTCAATGCATTTATTACCGGCATTTAAACATCATAATAGACAAATAAACGAATAACATTGGCTATTACCGCCCTCCGCGCGCCCAAGAGCCAAGGAAATGCACGGCAGCGGCCGGCGATATCGCCATTTGCCGGCAGGTGTGCGCGACTTGGCAAACGCCGGCCTAAGGCACGCCGCGCACTACATGGCATCGCCGGGCAACAACAGCTGCTTGCAAGGTCATCGCATTCCTGTGCGCTGTTGTCCTCCAGCCTTGCGCTAGACGGTAGACACATAAATGTGTGGTACGCTACCTAGATCCTCGTTTTTTCCGCCCGAGAGTCTTGTGCTTGCGAGACAAAGGATGAAAGCATGCTGACCTAGATCCTCGTTTTCTCCGCCCGAGAGTTGTAGGCTGGCGAGACAAATTATCTCGGCACGCGCTCGCATCGATCGCCGCTTCGCTGCGAGGAAGTGTCCTTTATTATGAATGACGCTCATCAAAATCTCGTACCGTAAATTTTATTAAAATAAACGGGGCACTCGTTTTCATTTGTGACGAAAAAAGCAATTCCTTAAAACATCATACAACAACACAGCTTACAGCTTAGCTTTCAAACGATTTTTGGCTACCAAAATTTTTGCACCCTCATATAAGATGAGTAGCAATTTTTGAGGGCCAAAAATATGTAAAAATTGTCGTCTCTTATGCCGGCAAATACGGTATGACCTTGGGGGGCATCGCCATCTGTGCCCGCTAATGGTTTGAAAGGGGAGAGGGAGAGGAAGGTCACGGGATGATGCAAAAACAATGGTAAACGCAGCGGACCAGTGGACCTGCAGTCACATCTACCTTCTCTGTTTCACACTCCACTGGGGAGGCCACGGAATGACCTGGAGGGGGAAGGGACGTGAGGTAGTGGTGGTGAGAACGGAATGTGCTGCAGCAGATGATGACTCACTGCGCTGTTGCCAGCTAGTCAGCTTGGAATACAACTTGGCTCTGGCGCCTGGCGGCCCGGCCGGCACACGTGCACGTAAACACACGTTAAGCCAGCTGGTCATCGGCGAATCATAGGAATATTCTTAATATTTCTACGCAATATTAATGAATGTTAACAAGTCAGTTCTGTTAACAAATGCAAATGCATCTTTTTCCCACATAATTTTTTTTTTTTTTCAATTTTTTTTAAATCACCTCATTATTGCCGCACCCCATTTTTTTGGGGCAAAAGTTTGGTCAAATATGTGCGGCCATTATGCGAGTAAATACGGTATTTGTTGCTATTTGGTTTGAGGCGATCACGCCATCCAGCAGCAGCATCCGCCGGCCATACCTTGCCAAGACACTGCGGCAGAGTGACTGAGTTTTGGACGATACTGCGGCGGCCGAGTTACGTCCCCCGCAAACTTACTTTATGTGTTGATTGCGAAGGGCACAAGCCAACATTTCTAAATAATACATGACTGAATTAATACAAAACGTTAATATTCCCTGTTGTAACAAGTTGATGCAATTTTAGAGCACTTTTTTTTGTTTTGGGGGGTCAAAATCGACCAAACTCGTTGACAGCGAGGTCTCTGCAATAGCGAGGTTCGAACCAGGAACCGTAACACCTCGTTATAACGGGACTCTACTGTATATATATATATATGTGTGTGTGTGTGTGTGTGTGTGAGAGAGAGAGAGAGAGAGAGAGAGAGAGATTGAGATTGTTTGCAACATTTATAATATAGGCAGTGTTATACAAAAAAAGGGTCAACCATCAAATCTACAAGCAAACAACATTGAAGTATAGTGAATGCCCTCAAGGTGATTTTGAGTTATGGTTTACTTGAAAATCTGTGGCATATTTTCATTAATTTGCACTAATAAAGTGTCAGTTATTTAGTTAATGTCACTAGCAAATTGGGGTTATTAATATGCTGTTAAAGAAAATTATAATATGAAAAGGCTAATATACATCATAATTAAAAGTTGCTAATTTCAATTTGTACATTTTACAATGTTTCTTCTTGTACAATATAGTGGATAGCTAAACGAAACATGCTTAATAATATTGCATTTAAGCTATTTATGTTATTCAGCAATTATTCTTTCAATAAAGCACAATTTCTTGACTGTATATAATCTGTAATAATTTGAAATCAATATTAACTAAAAAAAAAATGGGTGTTGCGGGGATCTGCTTGGCTGGATTCACATCCACAACTTGGCGTACGCACGTATGTACACGTATAAAAGTATAAACAGAGAGTGTGCATGCTAGTATTCACATCCTTGTGTAGTGTGCGTATGTACGTAATAGAGTTGACCAACTTTCTACTTTGTACATACGTACGCTAAGTGGTGGTTGTGAATGCAGCATGTGCAAACGTAAGACTCTGTTGAATGTTAGTTTATACGTATTAAGAAATCATTTATCTTGAGGTCATAAACTATTTAATTTACTTCAAACAATAAAAATAAATTACGATCTTCTATTACTGACACTTTGTTATGACATAAACAATTTCCGCACATGTCTAAATGAAATGTTGTTGTGAATTTTATCTCTAATACTTAACGTACGTACTTGTGTTTCTACGTACGTTAAGTGTGGTTGTGAATCCGGCTTTACTGTGTGGATAAATATGCAAAGTTCCAATTTAGGGCGGTAACCGATATCTGCATTTAATACATGTTCTGAGATGGTATAATTTAGTTACTGCTTTTATGCCAGTCATGATGTGGAATCAGATATGTTACTAATTGCCTATAACATCTGTCCTTGACTCTGCATTAAACAACTGGAAAGAGTGGGATGTGATTGTTTGCAACATTTATAAATTTGAGTGATATATATTGTAAAATTTTCATTTTAATAAAATAATAAAAATACAGAACTATGACTATTCTTATGATTTCCCTTTCTTGCTAAAAATATCTGATTTATCTTTTGGTATCTTAAAACTGTCAATACTGCAGAGCATACGTGGACCAGTGTGTTTCAAATGGCACGCAGTGCAGCGTGTAGGCGGAGCCTACTTTCTCGTCTACCCCTAGCCACTTACGCAACAGGGTTTCCTCAATACCCTTCCCTCCCGCGCTGGGAGACCTCACCAGTCCTGGAGACTACAGTAACATAATTGTGAAAGCTGCGTACCATAACAGAGAACCAACGATCTAACATTCCTGGCAGGCTCACTGTCTTTTACAAGAAACGTTGCCATAATTGTGAAGAAAAATAGATTTTTAGTAGATAAATTATGTTATACGTATTATGTTCCCGACTCGTGCAATCGGAACTCTCAATCACCAGTCTGTAAGAGCCGGCAGGTTTGCTTTAACACATTCAGACTGTTAGCTCAGTAGGTTATTTTTTTGGATGCATGTGACCTTCATGTTGTTGACTCTAAACCAAAATATATTATTCTTGAGCGGATTTGACACAATAAAATGAATTCGTAGTAAGTGAACATCACTCCGGAATTTGAATTTAACTGGCGTAAACTCAAACCTACAACTTAAATGTCACAGTGTGCGATGGCTAACTTGCTGTCTTCACTCCTCTCAACTTAGTACCAGTGAAATCTTTGTTATTAAATAAGAAAATCTTCAACTGTAACAGTGCACACATTGACCAGGAACAAAGTTTACAAGTTACCTTTTAGGTAACCTGGGTCATTAAATTTGCTAAATTTTTAAAGTCAGTGTGAGATTACGAAACCTACTATAATGCCTAACGAATATGCGGCAAACGAAACAACTGGCCAGTTTTGTCATACGTGTGTTAGCCAATAACAACATGTTTTCAATGTTTACGGTGGCATTTGAAAAAGTGGCGTTTTCAAATCACAATAACTTGAAATTTAAAATACGCACAGAATTATTACTTTTTGGATTTGGTGCAAAAATAATCGGAAGAATCATGTAAATATGAAATTATTTTTCTAGGTACTGTCATCATCTGGAGGAGGCAGAGGGGGTTGGAGTAGGGACACGAAGAACTGCAGGGTACCGAACACGCGCAGTAAACATGCCTGTCCCTCAGACTGCCACTCTGTGTCTGCTGCTGGTCTGGTCCCATGGTTGGACTCTTTTGAGCATTTTCGGGGTAAACGGGGTGTCTGTAGTGGTTGCACCTCTGCCAACTTGAACGCCTGCCCCACAGGTATGTTTATATTGGGTTTGTCCTCCTGAGGGGGCGCTCTACGTTGTCTTGGCCGGAACCATGCGGGTGCACGGAGCCTCCTTCATCTTGACAGTGATCGTTCAGTTGCTGCGCTCTGGAAGGCGGGGCCAAGTTCGGCAGCGGATGTCTGCTCCTTCTGCCCTATGCCTTCTATTGGGGTAACAGGTCTCTCCCTGCGACGGTGTGGCCTATATCTGGATGTCGGAGTCCAATCAACCCCAGTCATCTCATCGTCATTGGCCGGAGGTGACAGTAGTTTTATCTTTGCATGGTCTACCTCTGGGGTGTTGTTTGGCTGATCTGGATGAGGCTTGCGATGGCGTTGTTGGATAGATATCTCTTCTGGCTCCTCCACTACATGTGCCATTAATTTCTCCTCGTCCACTGTTGATGGAGGTAAGTCCGCCTGTGTACCAGGTAGTGGTATCTTAGGTGTGGGGTCTTCCTCTGACATTTCTTCAGTTTCTGCTGCGACGTCTGCCCGACGCAGGTGATCTTGGTGAACCTTCCGGGTGCGCCCCCACCATTCCGTACTAGGTAGGTGTGGGCTCCTAGGTGGCATCGTATGGTCCAGGGTCCTGTCCAGCATGGGGCGAAACCTGTGCAGAAGTTGTGGGTACCTGCAGACACAGGGTGGTTTCGGACATATACCCTGTCCTTGGGCCGAAGTGGAGGCAGTGGTTTGTTAGTTGTTGGCGTGATGTGCTCCAGGTATTCATCCTGGTGGCATTGTGCAGCCTCGATGTTGGCGTAGTGGTTCTGGCGACGCTCCTCTGCATCCATTGGTACATTGGGTATCGGTTCTCCAGTGAGGGGAAGGTTGTATCCGTGGATCAAGGCCGCTGGTGACTATCCTGTGGCAACATTGATGCATCGACAAAGATGGAACAAGGCAGCAGTGACATGGGTGTCCCATTGGCAATGGTCGTCTCTCACCTTCAGTCGCAGCTGCAGTTTCATCTCCTGGTTTCGCCTCTCCATCGGATTTGACAATGGGTGGTAAATCGGGGTAGTCTGGTGCTCCACATGGAGTGACTGACACCACTGGCGCCAGCAACGAACCGTGAACTGGGCACCGTTGTCTGTCAACACCGAGCTGGGGAATCCCCACCTCGAGAAGAACTCACTCTGTAGTGTTACACAGATGGTCGTGCTGTGAGTGTTGGAGAGTGGGTAGGCCTCAACCCACCTTGAGAACAAATCTTTCACCACCAGCAAGAAACTATTGTCCTGCACAGTGTGGGGTATGGTCCCATTAAATCTAGGGCTATTGTATGAAAATGCTCGGTCGGTCGCCGGGGTCTGAGGTTCTATGCCATCACTCCGGCGTTCCTTCTTCAGTTGGTACTTCCGGCAAATACGGACATACTTCCGTACATCCACACAGGCCTGGCCAATGATAGTGGTCAGCGACATTTCTGAGAGTCTGATCGACTCCTGGGTGCCCTGACAGCAGGTGATCATGTGTGAAGAACAACACCTTCTCCCGGTGCTCAGGTGGCATGAATGTCTTCCAGTAGGCGTCTAGCCCCATCAGCTTGACTTGGATAATGTCCTCCGGTACCCAAACCCAGTCTATGTACTCAGTCACACACCTATGCTGCAGTTGAATGGCAGCAGGTGATGTCTTTTGGGCTGCCAAGAACTGGGTGTTCACAAATCGGCCCAGGTACCAAGACCAGTCCACAAGGTGACGGTTTGTTGTTTCACTGGGTTCCTAGACCTCTCTGTGGGTCGCTCAGGAGGTAGGATGGTATCACAGTCCTCGTCATCCGCCACGACATTGTCTGGGTCAGGCTCTCGAGACAGCCTGTATGGCAGCTGGTTCTTCTCTCCAGGAACTTGTTCTATGCTAAAATCAAATGATTGGAGCAAAAGTGCCCACCTGATAAGCTTACTGCGTCTCCCCTGCATTTTGTCCAGCCAGGTCAGACACTTGCTGTCTGTCCGAAAGGTGAACAGGCGACCCTCGAGATGTGGTTGGTAAGAACATAGTGCCCACACTGTAGCCTGAGCACTCCCTCTCATTGCTGTCAGTGGTAGCGCTGCTCTGTCTCCTCAAACTTGGCATTGTCGTAGCAGATGACAAGGCGTGTTCCATCGTCGGCAAGCTGGTACAGAACGGCCCTAGCTCCTGCTTCACTGGCACTGGTCTGAACATAGAGGTTTCTCTCAGGGTCGACCCGAGACAGGACGTGACATTTGGTGAACTGCTGCTTCAGCTCATCAAAGGCAGCAAGTGCCTCTGGCATGGCTTCATATCTCCGGTGGGTCGACAAAAGGTCTGAGTGAGGCCACTGTGGTGGCAAAGTGTGAAATGTAGTTCCTCAGCCAGTTAACCGAGCCCACAAATCTCTGCATCAGTTTTCGCGTTGTTGGAAATGGGCTAGCGGCAATCTTCTGTGAGTGGCATGGATGGGCATTATTCCTCTTCTCGCGCACCACATGGCCCAGGAAGTCAACTGTCCTGCACCCAAAGTGGCACTTCTGGGATGCAACAACTAGGTGGTGGATGGCAAGCGGTTCCAGGAACAAGGTGAGGTGTCTGAGATGGTCCTCCCAGGTCCGGGACCACACAATGACGTCATCCAGGTAGGCTGTGACGAATTCTCCCAGGTATCCCTCAAGTACTTCAGTCATCATGTGCTGGAAGGTTGATGGTGCACACTTGAGGACAAACAGCATGGTCCGGAACTGGAATCATCAACTGTCCAGGGTGGTGAAGGCAGTCTTTTCACGGTCGTCTGGATGTATTGGTTCCTGCCAGTAACCTGACTTCAGAACTAGAGTAGAGAAAATTCTAGCATCACCCATACTTTCCATTGCATCATCCACACAGATCTGGGGGCAGCAGCACACTCTCGGTCACCAAGTTAAGTGGTCTGAAATCTGCACAGAAGCACAATGTTTCATCCTTCTTGGTGACCAGGACAATGTGTGCATTGTAACGGCTGTCTGAGGGTTCTATTACCTCCTCACGTAGCATTTCGGCCACCAGCTCCCGTACGACATGCTGTTCGGTGAAGCCATACTCCGGTGGTCTGATGTAAATCAGATCAATCCCGGGCGTCAGAATTTGGTGCTCCGCTGCTGTGGTGGTGTGAAGCAGATCAGAAAAAGTAAATACCTCAGTACGTTCTGTAAAAATGTCCTGGACGGTGACTTGGTACTGCTCCAGTACCTCGTGGTCCAGGTCAGCCAACTGGATCGGCGGTCCAAGTGGTTGGTCAGCTTGGTCGACAGCGTACACTGTCCTGCACACGCCGGTACCCACATGGAGGCGGTGAGCAGCGACTTCTATGACTGCCTCCTAGGTTTGTAGCCATGGTTGCCCCAGCACCATGAGGTCTCTCAGGTTGTCCACCACCATTGCTTCAGTATGTGACACTTGGTCTCAAATCCCATTGGCAAGGCATGTCATTCCCTTGGTGGGGGTGGTCCCATTGTATGTGGCAACTTGGATTATACTACGGTTACCTTGGACCTGACTTGGGGTGATGAGGTCCGACCGAACAAATGTGTGGCTCGCTGCAGTGTCGACAAGGGCAGTTGTAGGTTGGCCATCAACTTCCACTGGTAAGTGGAAGAGTAGATCAACTGGTCACACAGTGCCGAGGAATGGTGGTGTTAGTGATGTCACATCCGGGTGGCTTGCAGTGGTAGCGGGGTATCCGGCGTCTGGCTGGCTTACCCTCACTGGAAGATCCTGACTGGTCTCTTTGTTGCTGATTCCTGATAGGGCAGTCTCAATGGCAGTGGAAGGTCTGCATCGGGCAGGAGTGGCATTTTGGTGGCAGCTGTTCAAGATGCCGTGCTGCAGCTGCGGTTGGTAGCTGTGAATCAGCATCTCGTGTAGCTGTGGTTGATGGTGGCGCTTCAATTGTGCGAGGGGATACCACTCCTGATTGTGGCGGCAACGTGTTCCCCGATGGACATTGCTTTCGCTTGGACGCACATTAGTTTTGTGATTGACTGTAGGTGAGTTTGTACACACACTGTTCCACTGCTATTGCCCTCTGCACATAGCTCTTCACAGATTCCAGTGAAATGTTCGTCACAAACTTGCGTAACTCTGGGTGGAGACGTTGGATGATACTACTGAGAGCACCTTCTGGTGGAACGTTCGGGAGGATTCGTCGGAACAGCTGTAGTTTCTTGGCAACAAACTTCTCAACAGACTCGCCCTCCTACTGTCGCCATAGAACTAAGCTTGGCTGTCGGCAATGACTTCTGCTGCACCGAAACGGTATTGGAACTCCCACCATTCTCTTGCAGCACCACGCAGGATTCAGCTGACATGTTCAGCCCATTCCTCCCTTGGAACTTCGTAACGTGCACACCTAATTTCGCGCTGGCTCAGGAACCTGTCTACATCCTCGTGCACCTGTCCCGAGAAATCTGAAAATGTAATCTTATTCCTGGTGTACATGTAGCTAGCTGTGGGGGTGAGGACTGGTTGTCATGGCCTCTGACAGGCCTCAGTGCAGTTGTCTGCAAATGAATCCATATTGGATTCAGTTGCTCCAAGGCATTACACACTGCGATAAATGTTTGCGGGAACAGTTTTGCAGTGGTATGCAGTACCTAATGGAAGAAGACGACAATTTCTCTTCCAGGTTGATTTTCAGTGATGAGACTACCTTTCACCTAAACTGTACTGTGAACCGGCACAAAGTGCAGATATTGGGGACAGAGAATTCCCACATTGTCGAATATGTCCGTGGTTCCCCAAAGGTTAATGTGTTTTGTGCTTTGTCAAGGCAAAAAGTATATTGTACCCATTTTCTTTGCAGAGGCGACTATCACTGGAAATTGTTACCTGGACATGCTTCAGGAGTGACTTATGCCGCAATTTGAAGAGGATAGTGACAATTTCATTTTTCAACCGGATGGTGCTCCACCACACTTCCACAACGATGTTCGTCATTTTTTGGATAGTGAGCTACCACGACGATGGATTGGTCGTGCATCAGCTGACAATCTGCAGTTGCTTGCATGGCCCCATGCTCACCGAACTTGACACTGTGCAATTTTTATCCGTGGGGTTACATCAAAGACACTGTTTTTACACCTCCAGTCCCCCACACCATTGCTGAATTACGAGGACACATCCCTGCTGCTGTGACTGACATCGATGTGGACACTTTGAGGCGAGTGTGGGTTGAACTCGACTATATACTGGACATGTGTCGTGTGACTAAATGTCGCACATTGAACATTTGTGAACGTAACAAAAAACTTCTTGAGTTGCTGATTCCAACCATATACTAATATCATATCTTACCTCTATGCAATTTTTTTTTTCAATAACTTGAAACTGTACAGATAATTTTGAGTAAACCTGTATATGTCTCCTAATAAATTAACTGATCTGCAAAAAAGTCCATGAAATTATGATGAGTAGTTCAGATTTTATCCTCGGTTGAGTATTCCAATCGTTGATTCAACATCTTACCTTTCCATTCCTTTTGACTGTCAGATGTTGAAAGTTGATGAGAGCAATAAAATTTGAACAAGGAGCAATGAAGGATGTAAAGATTCACATTTTGATCATTTAGTAACAGTATACAGTATTGTAATTTTCTCTGGTAACTTTAGTACAACACACACCAATGAATTTGTTTTCTGGTTGCAATTTAATAACGTTATTGATCACAGAATACAAGTGTTCACTTTCTGTAGGTTTTGTAAACTTCATCCCAGAATGCCATGCGTTCCTTTAGCGGGTCCTGGTGTAGACTCAGTTCCACATCTATCTGTAGGTAGGTGTGGTTTGTCTTAGTCATTGGAGTCCACTTCACTGATTCATGCAGGCTTGGGTTTCTGAAAGAAGACAATATGACAGTCTGTAAAAATGACCACTGACCGCTGGTACACAATAATGTAAACATTTACATGTTTGCAGGTTATGAAAACTTACCCTGAACTTGAGTCTGGTTTTTGCTTACTAACTTTAGAAAATACTGTGTGTAATTTCTCATCCAACCAGAATGTTTTTTTTTTCTATTTGGTTAAGTCCAGAACAGTTCTACCAAGTAAACTATGTACTGCATAATATAAAGTTAAACATCACTTAAAGGCTATTAGTTCATTTAATATATTGATGCCTTAGGAGTGGCCACGGTGTCCAAGGGATCAGACCTCTCGCCTCCCACCAAGGTGATCCGGGTTCGATTCCCGTGCGGGGTCGGTCCCCGGATTTTCGCATGTGGGATTCGTGCTGGATGATGCCGCTGGTCGGCGGGTTTTCTCGGAGATCTCCCGTTTCCCCTGCCAATTCATTCTGGCGCTGCTACTTACTCACATCATATCACCCCTCACCAGCGCTGACCAAAACCTCTTCACCCGTTGCCTTAGGCCTGTTCCTTCTTTAACCCTTTTTTTAAATAGAGACACGTTTACACTGATGATGGAATAAAACAGAAAATAATAAATGGTAGATATATTCTCATAATTGGTTATTTAGCTATCTCTTATTAAGTCAGTGGTAGTGATGGTTTATAGTATCCAATGTGGAGAGAGACTAGCTTTCTCAGAAATTAACAAAATTTCCTTTGATATCTCATTTAATTTTAGTTTCACAAACATACCCTTAAACCTGCCTTCTCCAAAAAGTCAAAGAATCAGTAACCGGAATCATTAAGCTCCCACATATTGTTTTCTGATTGAAGGCTGCAGGAATCATACAGAAAGAGATTATTACTCTGTGATTTTTTGTATTAGCTACAGATTGTGGAAAAATAGAGAAAATATTTGCTGCCAACACAATTTCCAAGATACTTTTGCATGTTTATCATGACTGAATGGCAATTTTATTGACATAATTCAGCTGTGAACAGGTGAATAACAAGCATTAATTTGTGGCTTACCTGAATTCTCAATGGGTCAGTCAGAGTGGAGCTTACTGATATTGAAAAAAGAACATCACGCTGCTGCTCTCACAGCACATCACATTATTAACTATGGTCAGTGACTGCTTACCCAGACTGAGCATAGTCGACCCACATGTTGCAGAAGTGTTTGATAAGAATAAAGTCGTTGCTGTCTGGTTTGTAAGGCACTACATTGCTGAACAAGTAGTTCACATCTTCTCCGTGGGCTGGACCTGCAAGGTGTAAACATTTATGGATACAATCTTGCAGCAGAGCATTATTTTAAAAATTATTTATCACTGTTCACTTGTACAACAGTGCCTTAGGCAATTATTTTTATTTAATATTTGTGATAACTGTTTACAAAGTAATAAGTATGTGAGTAGGGCTTAGTATCTCATTGACTGCTAGCAGAACCGACGATGAGGAGGTCAAAGGGTACAGCTTTACTAGACCCCAAGCTGAAGAGGGCCCCATAATCGGATACTTAACACAAACTCCTACTTGTACCGGGCCCAGAAATTTTTGTTGTCTGTCCTAACTGTTATGCCATGACAGATGGAACTATTCCCTTGAACGGACAGAAAAAGAGGAAGGAATCTGCTATGGCTCATAGTGAAACAATCCCAGTATTTATCTAGAAGTAAACTGGTCATAATATTTAGATCACTCATTTATATTAATTAGGTGATCAGAAAAAAACAACTAGGAGAATGCTTATACAGAATAACAGTGGCTCGGCACAGAACAGCAATATCTTACATCCGAAAACTTGCAGAAAGTCAGCCAATAAAGCAGGCAAAGTCCAGTAAATCATCTTGAAGTGGGACAAGACAAAGTGTGAAGAGGATGGAAAGCTATTCAATCTATGGTTACAAAGTTGTCGTGCAGGTTCACTCAAGACACTTGCACATCGTCTAAGGCCACGAACATTATGTGGACAACAGTTTTGAGCACATCGCAACAGAGGCCAGCCGTCTCGCATGTTAACACAAGCGTTCCAACATCAACAGCAGCAAGATACAGCCGTGAGTCAGGCTTCTCCTGCCCGGGGAACTGGCCAAACACACTGTCAGCGAGGGAACCAAGGCAGTCACCAAGTACATCAGATCCAAGTGAACTGCCTTACTGCAACCCACAGCCCACATGAACAGCTTGTTAAGGAGCTTATGCTCGCGTCTTTGGTGAGTCATTCCATTGCGTGAACAATATAGCCTTCTGTACATGATATGTTTGCCTGATTTTGACTTTTCTCTGCTGGGAGGAGAGTGTAAACAGGATTTATAGAGCCCCTGTTTTTCCAGGAAGTCCAGAATTAATAAAGGTCAACGCAGTGGAACTGCCATGCATACTTCACAAGAGAAAAATGGCAGAATTAGGAAAACTTATCTATGTGTATAAAAATTGATGTGTGTATGTATGTTCCCTATGGAATCCAAAATGGCTTGAGAAATTTTTATGGAATTTTGAGACAATCTTCAGATTAGTCCAGCATTTGATTGTGTGAAGTTTGGTAGCAATAAGATAAACAGATTTTTTTTTTTGCTTTTTGCCAATTTTGTGTAATATTTTCCTTACAAATGAATTAATGTATTAAAAATAGTATTTACACTTAACATGTATTACAGTGAATGTAGTAAATGGCATATATGACACCCAAAATTCTAACCACTATTTATTTTAGATAAATTTTTAACCATATTGCATATTTATTTACTCACATTGTTGTATGGTATTAATGGAAGTATTTGTAGTGATTTGTTTCAGTAGTGTGTTTCTAAATGTATCAACTTAACATGCTGAGCTAAGTTCTAGTTCGGATTAATATGTTATCATCAGTGAGATCAATAGATTTGGAACCAGTGGTTCAGAGAATTGAGAACACGACAAATAACAGACAAATAACACTAGCATTTGCCTGGACTGTTGTCAGAATACTGCAATCAGAAATGCCGGATGAGGTATTGAATCCAGGTACTCCCTGGTCTGGGTACTGTGTTTCACCACTGTTACCCTGTTCATTAGTTTGGAATAAAAATGGGAGAGGAGATGCAATTATTTATCAGACAGTACTCACAGAGAACTGTAGTGTACTGTAATGAACTATATGACAAGTACTCTCAGATAACTACAGTATAGTGTAGTGAAGTCTATAAACAAATCGAACATCACTTCAAAAAACAATATTCTCTGAAATATAATTTTAAAAAAATAACATACCTTTGAGTAAAGTGTTTCCTGAATTATTTGCAAATGTTCCTTGGTATGTAAACTCATACATGTAAACAGGTGATGATCCATAGTTCAGATGAAACATAGCACTTCTATAAACATTGTATGTCATGAAGGTATCAGAGATGAGCTGTGAACAGTAATGTTTTCAGTAAACACATAAATTAGCAACAAAGACAAAAAACTGTCAATATTTAAATACTGTAGTATTAAACACATTACAATGTTCTTCAGAATGTTAAAATTATTTTTATAAATATTCGTTACAGGTCTTTGGTTTGGAAAGGTTTAACTCTATTTATATTTTTATATTTGTATTTGTCTGTGTCTGTTAACTTAAGAGACTATATTCATTCAGTCCTAACCTACTAGCAACAAATCAGTGCTGAATAAAGTAGGTAAATATGTAAATATATACTGAAATATTGTATTGGGGAGGGTACCCTAGAACAGGGTATCACACACTGAGAGCAGACTTCTTATTGGATGCTCGTAGGGGTCTGCTGAACAAGCGGTTGGATGACATAACAAACTTGTAATTTTGTGGTGATTTATTTAACCATTTTTAAGGTATTAATATGTTTATTCCTTTTCAAAATTGTTATACAGAGTTATGCACACAGAAATGTCTGACCTCGGTGACTCTAGGTCATGGGCAGTGGGTTCAATTACTGGCTAGGGAGGTCAGTATTTATAGTTGCCTCTCCAGGTTCAGGACTGGGTGTTGTGTTGTATCATCTCAATACCACGGAAGGCAATGGCAAACCACTGCAGAATCACCTCGCCTAGTCAGCCTCGGAAGGTGTCATGGTTTTCATCACCGGGCACCCTCTGCGGTTCTAATATCTGTCTTCGGACAGAACACCCATCTCATCATCATCCACAGGAATCCCATTTTTAGACAATATTTTGGTTTTCCAAGGTTTTTTCGTATGTGTAATAGAATTAAGGGTTATAGAAGGTTCTACAATCTTTTCACTAAATTGCAAGTCATAGTTTCGATTCTGATGGTATGAGAATACAGTGGAGCATCCTGTATCCGAAATGTTTGGGACCTGAACGATTCCGGATAACAGAAATTTTTGAATAACAGAAGTGTGTTATTACGGTGGGTGGCCAAGGTTGTTTTTACAACGTGTGGCTTACAAAAAGTCAGATGTGTCAATAAAGATAATGGTTTCTGGCAGAAATGTAGCAGAATTATGTATGACGAAGGCACACATGGCAATCACCAACACTTCTCTAAAGTCCGCGGACTATTAACGCCATGCACAGGAAAAATAAAAATATAAAAAAATTTGGTTATGATAATTAAAATATAGACAACATTGAATAATCCACAGGTATGCTGAAAACTTCATAAATCAAAAACTTATTTCAGCTGAAAAACTTTGTAGATGAAAAACTTATTCCCGGTAGAACCTTGCTGACGTGTGTTGTGAAGTCGGTTGGGGTGGATAGGGTGACGACGCTGAGTTGTGTTGTGATGTGAGTTGGGGTGGGTAGGATGGTGGGCAACAGGCGACAGCTGTATCCGGCGGTGTGTAGTGACCTTGCACAGTGCACGCTCACTGGAGCTATGCGAGACGTGACTCACAAGCAAGCACGCGTCAACTCAGTGTGATAAATAAATAAATGGTGTGACACCTGTCATGCACTGGCATTTTGATTTGATTGTCACGTGTTTTGTTTTATGTGAAACAGTCCATGGAAAATAATTCTGTATGCACACGGAATTAAAGTTGGGTGTGACATGTTACACATATTTGATGTCAATACCATACATGCCCAGGTTTTTAAAACATGCTGTGTGAATTTGCATTGTTTAGACAGTAAAAGATAGGATTCTAGGCAGCATTTTCATTAGAAGGTACAGGTTTATTTTTCACACATTATGTTTAGATACGGGCACTCATTGACTGTGTTCACATGTCACAAAAATCAAAAATTGAATTTTTTGTGTTAACATTAAATTGCAATGCTTAGTTAAATTAATGTAGGACGTTACTGTAGATGTTTACTAAACATGACGGTCTAAACATTACATAAATCAAAAGACAGAGATGTTTAGCAGACGTTCTGGCATCTAGTTTTTTTTTCAGTATTTTGACCTTCTTTTTTATGGAAAGCACTTTTTTATTACGTTTACTACCGCTTGACTCATCACAGCAACTACCAGGAAGATTACGTTTGATAGACATTATCGGAGATATATAGTCATACACTGCGTGGCTAGCACGTTTTAGGCGAGACTAACACACTGCTTCCCCACAACCCTCATCAACCATTAGTGTCAAGTGTTATCTGCGCATGTGTAATGTAGACTGAGGCACTGACAATGGGAATTTTATCTTCCGGGCACATAACTTTTTACCATGCCTCAGATTACTTCCGGATAACAGAATTATGTATACGGGGTGCTCCACTGTATTACTATTTTTTTTTCCGTAAATGTGGGAATGCTTGTTACAGCGTCACACAGTGTTTTGATTGACCATGCCTACCATAGAAAATTTTGTGTCCGTCAGATTTGTATCGACATTCGCAGAGGCAGCAGCTCTTCAGTGAAGCACATCATGATATAACCTGCACCAGCAATGCCAGCCACCGTAACTTCTATCCTTTCTATTAATTTTTTTCAGACTTTAACCTAACTGTTTTTATAAATTATTTCTATTGATGCAGGAAGGAAGTAGGATGTCAGGTGTGGTGTTTTTCAGAGCTTAACGATTTCATCTTGGGTTTTAGTAAGTATAAAAATGTGGTGGTATTGCGACTTTTGGTATAGA
>PNEQ01003670.1:50071-106684 GCA_003012365.1 Medauroidea extradentata | reverse complement strand
AAGTTTTTTTTTTTTTTTTTTTTTTTCCCCACATATCCCATAGTACATGGGATTGGGTTTGTAAATTCTGATACTGGTAACAATTCTGCCGCAGTTGTCGTAATTGTATAAATCGTAGAAACCACGCGTCACTTATTTCATCATGACTTCTGTCAGTAATATGCTACTACCTGTGGACATTTGATGTGAAAAATTTTAAACAATCACTAATTATTGATTTATGAGAAATGTAAAACCATAAATCAGAGCGAACAGGGTTCAATCCTCTTAAAAAAAAATGAAATAATAACTACTCATTTTCATTCGAGCTTCAGGAAACAAAAAAAATTATTCTCATTTAGGTACAATGGATAAACGTACAGGTATTTTTAAAACATTCCATTGCCTTACTCTTAATTTATCTGCTAGATCAGTCTGGAACAGACAGCTGTTGCTGGCGAGCAACTATGCATGGTACAAGGTACAAGATGGTTGTGAAAGTCGCTCAATGTAGTTGGTGCAGTTAAGTGGATGAATTGGATTAGTTTTCAAAACTGTCGTTAGGAGTAGTTAATTTACTATGTGACATTTAAGAAGGTAGTAGGGAGAAATGTTGTAACCTTAACAAGTGTGCATTGGGCCGCCACTACTTGACCCCTTGTGGACTCCAAGGAGCAGGTGGCAGCAGGTAGAGTGCTTGCTAAGATACAAGTCCAACTTCCATTGTAGTCAACCCTAAATAATACACACGTGAAAAACGTGGTAGACGTTGCCATTGTCCGGCAGGTTTCTTTGGGGTAACTCCCTTTTCCCTCCCTTAGCATTGTGCCACTTCATCACTGTAGATCTGTATTTCTCTTTAACATGCCCATAGACCACTATAGAATGTTTGCGATAAACTGAGCACTTTTGACGACTAGCTTGTCTTGAATAATAATTAAAAAATTAATTTTATTATGACCTCAGTCGTTCTTTTGAGTACAGCAGCACAATCTTATATACTCTGATTGTTATTAAGCCAGCTTTGATTATGTTAAAAAGTGGCAGGGAACTATAAATTATTTGAAAGGAAATAAGTAACAGGGTTTCAAAAGTGTTCACTGTATCCCAAACCACCTATACACACATTAACTTACACTTTCATAGAAATGTATACTAACACACTATACAAGCAGACATACACACACAACTTATTGAATTCTCTAGATGAAATGTCTTTACTCACATCAGTTAGCTGTTCCAGTGTATCAGTACTGATACTTTTGTTTCCAAAGTAGAAACTTTTTATTTTTGCCCCTAGTTCAATATATTCCGCTGACCCGTTTATAAGGTGCAGATCTCTTGGTACGAGCTGTTCAGGGTTGGTGTTGTAACTGTCCAGCGTTTCTTGTGTTAGGTCTGAAACATAGATACATAAACATAATAATAATAATTTTTGCTGAAATTAAATTCAAATTTGTAATCGCAAAATTCTATGCAAAAATTGTTTAAAAGTAAATAAAAGTACAAAAATTAAGTGAAAAATGTTTTCAACTATACAATATTATTATAATATACTTCAGATGATGATATAATCTGTTATTTTAATTTGCAGAATATAGTTTATCTTTCTTTTGTCACTGTCTCTCTGTAATAAACCAAGGCTCAACATTTTGTCTAAAGCAGCAGGAACACACATTTCTGAACTAATTGACGATGAATATGTCAAGATTTATACGTTGCCAACACTGGGTCTATCATTGTTATCATAGTCCTTACTTATTATTCAAACTGACCTTGTTTTTTGTTGTGCATCAGAATATTTCTTCTGTGTTTTAGTTGAGCTTGTTAAATATACAAAATGCTGCAATAATGTGATTAACAAGTGAAATTTGTGTAGTGTTATGAAGAAAAAAGTGAACATGTAATATTTTGTTGTAGATCAGGGCCATGTCGGGGTGAAAAAGGTGTGTGGGGGACGGGGGTGGGCATAAGGTGTTCATGCCCGAGACGACTGTCTGAAATAGCAGCTGATCCTGCAGATTCAAATGACTATTAAATGCAATTAAAAATTGTGAACAAATTCATAAGGGAGGGGGGGAGAGTACTACTAAAAGCACTTTTGTCCCCCAAGGAAAATCTGTAGATCTAGTCCAGCTGTAGATAATTAATGTCTTTACTATAACCCAAAAATGTGAATCAGTTTAATTAGTAGTGACAGTCACTCTCAGATATTTAGTCAACACACCAAAGTAAACATTTTATCATTTGATGTTTATCCACATGTACACATTTAGTTAGTACTGGTAACACCATGTTGCAATATTTTTTCAATGGTTTATACATGTGCAGCTTCAAATGACTGGACACGTCTTATTTTTGCTATAATGTGCAAGGCCAATAATTTAAATTGTAAGGACTGAAATAGTAAAACATTATTGATTTAGTTCCCATGTGGAAGTTTTCTTTTTCTAATACTATACATGAACTTAATTGAAAGATTTTTTTCCTTGGATATTTACGCAGAAAACTACTACTTTAGATGTGTCCTTATTGCATGGATCTTCCTCATGAGCAATATTTCATGAATATAACTACAAGTATGCACACCTCAGTGTTATTACCACCTGACAGTCTGATTTACATTGCCTCAACGTGTGTCTAACGTTTGTTATTTATTGCTTTTATGCAAGTCAGGCATGGTATTCTTCACAGAAGCAACATAGTGACTTAGAAATACAAGTGGTGAGTGAGGTGCATATTTTAATGAGGATTTTTGCTAAGGTTTTACAGTAGAGCCCCACTTATCATCACCTAACTAATCTGAATATTTTGATCATCTGAACGAGTTTGGGAAAAAAAATTATGTATAGTAATAATAAGTATAAGACTCTAACGTTGGCATTGTAACAATGCAGTAAAAATATACTGTAATGTTTAAAAATTCTTGAAATACTATTACTGTAAATCTTCATTTTATCGGACCTCCATTCAGCTGACTTCGTATTTAACGGACAAAATCTGGCGATATAAAATTATTCCACCGTCGGGTCTACTTGTCACATGCAACATAGGACCTACCTGGTTATTATGCTTTGGTGAGTGACATCAGGCGCATGCATGGATAGCCTCGTAAGACGGTAGATAGAGCTATTTTTAATCGTGCATCAGGATATGTGCCGTGTCCAGGCAAGAATGATTGTCCACCTGATTTTTTTACGGAACTGTAAGATCAAAAGCGCAAGACCAACCTGGTTATTGTGCTTTGGTGAGTGACATCAGGCGCGCGCACAGATATCCGCGCAAGACGGTAAGCAGAGCTAGTCGCTCATCAGGGTTTTGACGTGTCCGGGCAAGAACAACTGTTGTGTCTACTTGAATTTTTTACGCAGTTTACGTATATGCGCGATAAAGATTGTGCGTTTTTAAAAATGAAATGGCGTCTGCAACACGACAGAAAAGAAAAAGAGTAACTTTGACATCATGCAAAAAAATTGAACTAAGAGAAAAGTTAAGAGGCCGGTGTTTCGGTAGCAAAGTTGTGTGATGATTATGGTGTCAAGAAACAAACTGATTTGGACATTCGTAGAGTAAAAGACAAGTTGAAGAGTTATGTTGAACGTTATCGAAGATCAATAAAGTGAACGACCATTTGATTACACTATTTAATCCAGTTTACTACGAGATACAACAGTTTCGCCATCATGGCTACCGGAAGAAGACTACTTACTACAAGACACAACACTTTACACAAATACAAGTTTCTCCCTTTGCTACCAACATAACACATACAAATTTACTCTTTAACACCACCCCATAAATTTGTATCTCTCCCAGGAGGACAAAGAGAAATTTTTACTTAGCCAAGGGTCCATTTCAAACTTCACCGTCTACAGGTCCAAATTCAGTTTTACAAAACTCATGTTTTGCCTTGCTTAATGGCTTGGTCAATACATCAGCCAGCATTTTTTCAGACGACATGTACTTAATGTTTATTATCCCTGAATCTATGTGCTGCCTAAGAAAATGGTGCCTGATATCTATGTGTTTTGACCTGGCATTGGTCATTACATTTTTGGCCAGTTGGATTGAACCCCTATTGTCACAGAACACATCAAGTGACCCGTCCACACTCCTAGGTTCAATCTCTGACATCAGTTGCCTCAAGCATAATAACTCTTGCACAGTAAACGACACTGCCATATATTCAGCCTCGCAGGCTGACAATGTGACAGTTTTTTGCCTCTTGCTGTGCCACGAGATTAAACCACTACTTAGTTTGAAGCATGACCCGGTGATAGAGTGTCTTTGATTCACCTTGT
This sequence comes from Medauroidea extradentata, assembly GCA_003012365.1. NCBI lineage: Eukaryota > Metazoa > Arthropoda > Insecta > Phasmatodea > Phasmatidae > Medauroidea > Medauroidea extradentata. Next base: position 102,404 of record PNEQ01003670.1, on the reverse strand, counting down.
TACCCCAGTCTGCATCACTGTACGTCTCCAACTGCCTGTTACCATCCCTGGAGTACTCTAACTTGTAACATTGTGATCCCCTAATGTATCTAAAAATTCTTTTCACACTTACCCAGTGCACCTTCTTATAGGAGTTGTTGTACCTGCTCAGTATATTCACTGCATGGCAGATGTCAGGTCTGGATACTTGCGATAGGTAAAGCAAACTGCCTATCACTTCTCGATATGGGGCATTGACCTCTTCATAGCAGTCTTCCTCCAGGTCTATTCCAAGGTCCAGGGGCGTTGCAACTGGCTTCGCATCAGCCATGCCAATGTGTTGGAGTATTCTTTCTATATATGCTTCTTGAGAGATCCACACTTTTCCCTCTTTACAGTCCTTGGTAATATTCATTCCTAGACACTGCGTTGCTGGCGCTAAATCTTTCATTTTGAAGTTTTCTTTCAAGAATTTCTTCGTGTCTTGCATGGCACTTTTGTTGTTGGAGAAAATCAATAAATCGTCAACGTACACTGCTATTGCAGTAAACTGGCTACCGTCGCGAAGGTGGTACACACATGGATCTGCATCAGACCATATGAAACCGTTTTTACACAACACTTCATCAAGTTTCCTGTTCCAGTTTCGGCCTGCTTGTTTTAGTCCGTATACATCCTTTTTCAATTTCCACACTTTTGTTGGCTCCGGAAATAAGCTGGGGGGGGGGGGGTGACATAAATTTCTTCTTGCAGGTGCCAATATAGGTAGGCCGTTGTCACATACATGTGATCTACATCCGGATATTCCCTCGCTGCCAGAGACAAGAGGTATCTTACAGATGAGTGCTGCTTGACAACGGGTGAATAGGTTTCCTCGTAATCCACCCCTTCAATCTGACTGCAACCTTTCACAACAAGTCTGGCTTTGAAGGTTTCTGACTCATTGTTTACACCTGGTTTCTCTTTTAATACCCATTTTGTTTTTAGGGTTTTTGTGCTCTTGGGTGTTTCAACTTCTTCAAATGTGTCATTTTTAACTAGCGATAAAAACTCTTTTGTCATGGCTCTCCTCCACTCTGCAGAATGTTCTCCTTTAAGTGCATTATCCACATCTATATGTCCATCTGGCAGACTTAGGCTCTTAGCATAACATGTTACATGATCCGGCCATTACTTTGGTTTTGGGGGCCTGGTAGATCTTCTTGTTTCCTGCTGTTCTCTTTGGGCATGTCTTTCTTGTTCTTCCAGTCTTAAGTTCAGTAGTGGTTCGGTTGCCTTTTCTGTCTGCCTCTCTTGTTGCTCACATTCAAAGCCTCGAAATGGTTCTTCGTCACTCTCATGGTTCTCAGTATGTTCTGTTCTTGAAGTTTTTCAGTCTCAGTCTCAAGTCCTTGTGTGAACACTTTTTCAAATGTTTTCACACCTTCTTCTTGTGGAGTGTATTTTTCTTCTTGCTCCATGAACACAACATCGCGACTAATGGTTAACTTTCCTGTTTGTTCATTTACGAGTCTGTACTCCTTCTGGTTTTCACAGTAACCTACAAAGATCAACCGCTCAGACTTCGGGTCCCACTTCTTTCTATGTGGTTTGGGGATGTGTGTCATGGCCTTACACCCAAAAACTTTCAGGAGTGATAGATCAGGTTCGCTTTTGTGCCAAGCCTTGTAAGGAGTCTCTTGCTGAAGGGTACTTGAAGGAGATCAATTTGTCAGGTATGCAGCAGTGAGAGTTGCCTCCGCCCAGTACTGTTTTGGTAGGTTGGCATCAAGGAGTATTGTGCGCGCCTTCTCGACCAATGTCTTATTAGTCCTCTTTGCGACTCTATTTTGTTGTGGGCTGTGTCGTACTGTTGTCTGGTGCACAATACCTTGTGAAGAGAGATATTATTTTCTCATGTCTCCATTCATGTACTCCCTTCCATTGTCAAAACGAAGGGTTTTAATGGACCGGCCTGTCTGCTTCTCCACCAAGCACTTGAACTCTTTAAATACTTTCACAGCCTCAGATTTTTCCTGCAAGAAATAAACATGTATGTACCTTGAATGGTCGTCCACAAAAATCAAGAAGTACCTACTGCCCCCTATGGATGGAGATTTTATAGGGCCACAAAGATCTGTGTGCACTAGGTCCAAAATACTTTGAGAATGCTTTCCACTTATTTTGAATGGGAGATGCATATGTTTGCCCATCACACAGAAATCACATGAGTCTTTGGTTACAGCATCTTCTCCCATTCCCCTCGACACCTTGACCAATTACAACATGCCTGCACGGTTCAAATGCCCCAACCTACAATGCCACAGACAAGATTGTTGGTTGGCGGCATAATGGCACATCTCGTGTCTGTTGTGGAAAAGCGATAAATGCCATTTACAAGGTCTGCCTTTTGGTCCCACTTCTTCCATTTGCTGTTGTCCTCTGATTCCTCTGGTTTCGTCTCAATCACGTCCCAAAGTTCATCGTGGATTAGGTAGGCCTTCATGGCGAACTTCCACGAGGAATAGTTTTCGCGTCCAATAACTTTCTACGATCGATGATCCCGATGCCCCTGAGCTAGACACCATGCCATAAGTATTATACCTGCTAGGATTATCCCGCACTTTTCGCAACCACGTGGCACTTCTAGGTTATCACAATCTTGTCGCTGTTTATGTATGCGTGTGCGCCGCGATCGGGTTCTTTCCAGGTTTGCGAATCTGGGCCCATAACCTTTTGAACATTATCGGAGATCAATTAAGTGAGCGACCATTTGATTATACTTTTTAATACAGTCTACTACGAGATACAACCGTTTCGCCACCGGAAGAAGACTACTTACTACAAGACACAACACTTTACACAGATACAAGTTTCTTCCTTTGCTGCCAACATAACATATACAAATTTACTCCTCAACAATTTATGTGTAGAAATATGATGATGAACAAAAAAAATTGGCACTGTTGGACTCAGGAAACATGTGAAACTTACTACTGCATCTTCACACGATGAAGCAGTGCATGTTCAATAACGCTTGTGTGATGTAAATGTACGATGTGTAGAGAGATAAAATCTGCTGCGGACAAACTAGTGCAACACATACCTTTCTCATGCTCAGCCCTTCAGAAATTCTCAAGGAAGGCGGCTAGATTATTATCTCACAGACACTGTATTCGATACTGCATCACGATGCAAACAGCGGTGGTTTAGATAGAAATTTTTTATTTGTTATATATTTAGTAAATAAAAACACTTTACTGTGAAATACAAAGCAGTAGCTCAAGTTCACGTAGTACATGTTACCACGCAACGTAACATTAAACCAAGCTGATAGCAAGCCTCCTTCTATCCCTCTCCTTCTACTCTTTCCCCGCCCAACAACCCTTGGTTATCTTAATGAGCGGGCAAAGGCTCATGCTTATCTTTCTACTCCCGCCAGTCATCACAATCCTTCTCCCTCGCTCACTTCCAGCAATTTGACGACAACAAACACTGCGTTGCCACGCATATCACACTGCTATATATCTATCGGCTTGTTGTCTATTTCCGTGAGCCGATTTTGGTACTTCACGATTTAGCGGACATCTGATTTCCCGGACCACACCTCCCCCCAAATAGTCCGGTAAAACGAGGGTTTACTATACCTTACGGTATTGAGTACATATTAACCAGTGCAACTTGGTATGTTATTTCGTAAAGTTGGTAAGATATTTGTAGTGCAAAGATGTATATCTGACGGCTGACACAGTATTCTATCACATGTATACACTTGTCAGCTTGTTACATGTTACTGAAAATTTAACATTTTAATGCTCATTACCCCATTATAGATGAGATTTTGTTTAACGTGAAAATCAGGTAGTTTAAACAGTCCTTAGTTCAATTAGGATTAGCATGACACTGCTATATTAAATTTTCAAGTACAATTTTGGAAATGACCACAAAAATGTGATTGCTCTTTTTTACAACGTTATTGCTGTGTAATGTTGTAGTATTATCAACTAACTGTTAGTAAACAACAATCCTTCTACTCTGTTGAACCCAATTATGTATGAATTTGTATGGGCTTTGCCGGCGCGCAGCAGGTTTTCAGGTGTGTCTGGGAGGAATACTTCAGCTCCTTCCTGTACCTTGGCATCTACCACTGGGAAGTATGTAAGCTGGTAAGACAGGGCATTCTGTGAACAAACCAACATAATACAACTAACTTATATTACTTTGTATAAAAAGTGTTATTTAAACTAGGCACTAGAAGAGATACTAACTGAAGTTCTTGGTTAATAAAAATGTTACTGTTTTCTCCTTAGACTAGAGTGCCTCATCGAGAGCAATGTAACATGTGTATTTTTAGTTGTCACATAGAATGTGACATTTTATTTTATATTTAACAGAATATGAATAATGTGATGTATTGTCAAGCCACCATTCCTAGAGCAGAGAATTGACGCAGTTATGAGCTTCAAACATGCTAGTTGTAGTGATCATGAAGAGTACAGTCTCTTGACTGCTGCAGTGAAATGTCAAATTTTGTATTATCCAACTTCTGATTGAGAAGGTTGTTCCACTATCCAGTTACCCTCCTTGTTGTTGGGATGATGTAGCTGATGTACAACAAATTTTATCACTTCTTTCAACGTTGTGAAGTCGCCGTTTAACCACTTCTGAATTTATTCGCTTTCCATTTTTGTAATATTAACAGCACACCCTTCCTTTCTGTTTCTTTCTCTCTGTGAATTTTGATGCATTGCAGAATCTCAGTTAATAAATCGGCATGGAAAACTTACAAAAGGAGGTGTCTTGGCACCTTTCACCCTCAGTGGCCACGTTGGCAGGTGGAAATAAATTGTTAGAAAAGATTATTCTTCTGGAAAGTTTTAAAAGGAAATATGATCATGGGTGCCTGTTCACAAACGTTAGTTTCCATCTACTTTCTTATTTTCGAAAAAAATAAATTAGATACTAAACCCTGCAATGCGTCCTACCTCGTAAATATTGAACGTGATGGAAAATTCTTACATTCAACGTCAACTTCCTTTTCGCTCTTTACAGCATCTCATCACACCACCATCACCTCAACTAACAGTGGTGCCAATACCCAAATATTACCAAATGAAGCATATGAAGAATAATCCGTACTGTCCGCTATTGCTGTTCTTGTGTACTCAAATTGTTGTATATGTCTATATTAACCCTGTTAGTGTCAAGAGCCAAAATATTGGTAGTTGTGGCTTTTATGAAAAATGCCAGAGGCATTTTTTTTACTATATAGTACACTTTTTTTTTTTTTTTTAAAGTATGTTTATACATTGGAATGGTTTTTGTAAATCATTAATTGAATTACTTGTAGAATTTTTTTTCAACTCAGTCACTTTTATTGTTATTGAGTTATTAAAATTTTAATAAATAACTACAAATTTCTTAAAAATATGTGATAAGTTTTCACACATGTACTGCCAAGAAAACTGGTATAGAAAGGGTTAGTAAAAGTTAAAATGAAATACTAGCCAATACAGTGACAAACATAACTGTACTTTACTGGTTAAAAATTTTAAAATAATAAGTTTAGAGTTGTGGCAGAACACTGTTGTGCACTTAAAAATCCTGAAGATGTGGCTTAGTGTCATTAGCTAGAGGTGTTTACCAAGAAAGTAGCAGCATAGGGTTTTCCTGGACGCTCTCACTCTTTGCCATGACCTTGGAGTTCCTGCTCTCCACATGTCCATCCACATAACGTGGGGTGTTGCTCACTGGTACTTTCCTTCTTGTAACTGTAAACTGCAGATCCCATGCCTTATAATAATGTTAATTATGTGGGCGAGTGGTGTGAGTGTAAAGGTGCACAAGTGTTAGAGTGAGTGGTGTGAATGTACGAGCAAGTGGGCAATGTATGATTGAGTCAGTGGTATGAATGAGTGTGAGTGCATGTTAGCATGTATTTTTGATAGTGTGAATGCACAAATATATGTGTGAATGAGCTTGCTGATAGATTATTTAAATAAATCATCTGAAAGTAATGAAATCAATTAAGGAATTATAGTAAAATCCCATAATAGCAAGTGTGGCAATAACAGGGACATATGGTTATTACATGGTCTTTTCAAGTAACTGACAAGAAACTTAAAAATATGCCATGAATAATTTTGATTTTATGACTGGAAACTTGAATGGGGAGATTGTATGAAACAAGTGCGCAGCGAGTTTTGTGACCGTGTAAAGTGGGTTCTTGTTATCCATCTGTCATTCCATCACCCCTAGCTCTCCCTGCCCCCATTCTACGTAGAACATTCTGCTACTATTATGTGACACTTTCCTACATATTGCCACCATGTTTTCGTGTTACGTGTATTGGTAGTCTATGCAGGTTTTTGCACTTTGATTCATTTCTGATATGATTTTACATGTTTAGTGCGTGTTTTCTTCCGAATAAAATAAAACCCCATAAGTTGAGGTGGCAAACTTTTGTGTTTTTTATGCCATTTAAATACTAAGATATTCTAATCCAGATAAATAAATTTAAATATCTAGTCTTAAAGTTTGACTCTCATTTAACACCATTGGTTTTTTTTTTCTTGTTTTATTTTATTTATCAACTTTAAAACATGTGTATTGCTGCACCAAGGTATGTTTTAGCGAGAATTTCTGTTCAGTGCTAATACAGTAAACCATCGTTTTACCGGACCTCTATTCAGCGGATTTCGTATTTAACGTACAATATATGGCAATACAAAATTATTCCACCATCGGGTCTACTTGTCACATGCAACACAAGACCTACCTGGTTATTGTGCTTTGGTGAGTGACATCAGGCACGCATACCGATAGCTGTGCAAGGCGGTAGGTAGAGCTAGTTTTAGTCGTTCATCGGGGTATGTGCTGTGTCCAGGCAAGAATAATTGTCTACCTGAATTTTTTTACAGAACTGTAAGATAAACAATGCAAGACCTACCTGGTTATTGTGCTTTTATGAATGACGTCAGCCACATGCTCAGATAGACGCGTAAGATGGTATACAGAACTAGTCGCTCATCTGTATTTTGACGTGTCCGGACATAAATGACTGTCGTGTCTACTTGAAATTTTTACACAGTAGTTGTACGTGAGCGTTAAAGATAGTACTTTTTTCTTTAATGAAATGGCATCTGCAACAGGACGGAAAAGAGAAAGGGTAACTTTGACATTAAGCCAACAAATTTAACTTAAAGACAAGTTAGAGGCTCGTGTTTCGGTAGCAAAGCTGCGTGCTGATTATGGTGTCAAGAAACAAACTGTGTCAGACATTAGGAAAGTAAAAGACAAGTTGAAGAGTTATGTGTTGAAATATGATGTTGAACCAAATAGTAAAAAATAAAGTAACACTGTTGGACCCAGGAAACACATGAAACTTGCTACTGCATCTTTGAACGACGAGGCAGTGTTTAAGTGGTATGTTCAACAACGCTGGTGTGGTGTAAATGTGTCAGGTGCAGAGATAAAATCTGCTGCAGACAAACTAGCGCAAGACATGCCTTTCTCACGCTTAGCATTTCCGTCCCTTCTCTTTCAGAAACAGTCAAGGATGGCGGCTAGATTATTATCTCACAGACATGATAGACGATACTACATCGGGATGCAAACAGTGGTAGTTTAGCTGGAAATTTTTTGATTGTGTTATATGTTTAGTAATTTCCTTTTACTGTGAAATAGAAACAGTAGCTCAAGTTCACGTGTCACATGTTACCACGTAACGTAATATGAAACCAAGCTGGAAGCAAACCTATTTCAACTTATATTCCTTTCTTTCTACTCTTCCCCCACCCCCCACCTATTGTTATCACATTGAACGGACAAAGGCACATGCTTATCTTTCTACTTCCGCCAATCATCATGAAACTTTCCCCCTCGCCCACTTTCAGCTATTTGTGGACAACAAACACCCTGCATTGCCACGCGTATCACACTGCTATGTATCTATCTGCTTGTTGTCTGTTTCGGTGTGCAGATTTTGGTATTTCGGCATTTACCAGATGTTCTGATTTACCGGACCACACCTCCCCCCAATTAGTCCGGTAAAATGAGGGTTTACTGTACATAAAAATTATATCATGCTGATTACAAATCTTCTTTGATTTAGAAACAAAATCTGATTAGATAGTAAATCAAAACATCCTTTTCTATTATGTCAATTGTAGCAAGGGCATTTTGTAATGGTTATGTCTGTGGCAAAGAATGTAGGTATGGTTTTCGTTATTTCAATTGTAGTTCAGCCTTTGCTCGACCAGGCAGGCGAACAAGCATCTAGATACCCATACACACTATACACAACATGGCGGGGTACCGTATGAAACCAAAATGGAAAATAGTGTTTCACAGCTTTATCAGAATGCGTCATTATACAGCATAGCCAGTTGTGACCTCAGATGCACCAACTGCATTTAACCACATATTGTGTTATTTAATAGATTTTAACAAAATTTTCTCAAGCTTGTTGGTAGGTAAGTTAGTGAAGGAAGTTTCTGTACCTCTTCTGCCTTGACGATATCACGGGCTTTCAGAATGTCTTCAGGAGTGGCAGACTTTAGGAACTTGACCAGATTTGTGACTGTCGTTCCATTGAAGCCAATGGCCCCGCCCAGTTTGAATGCTTCCAGGGTGCGGTTATGGTATGGGCTGAAGTCAACTGCTTCTACAGAACCACTTTGTGAGATAGCACTGTGAAACAACCCTAGAAAAAAAAAATTTATATATATATATATATATAAATTGTTATGAAAGGGTTGGAAGTGCAAGCTTTTATTTATGCTAAACAGAACAGAGTAGTGATAAATGCCAATAAATTTTTCCTTCAAAGGATACTGAATAATGCATACTGGTTATAGAACAACCAAAATTTACTTTTTGATATAAATTTTTTCTTGTAGTTACGAGCTTGTACTAGTCAAGTAAGTACTAAAGTAATTACTATAATCCACATATCAAAATGAGAATAACAGTAATTAGAAAGATCACACCTCATCTATAAAATTTTATGAAAAATAAAGGAGTATATGTATATGTATTTTTGCAAGCAGATGTAAGAAAACAGACTGTGCAACAATGCCAAGGAATTTTATCTAGTGTATAGTGGAGAATATTATGGCTTAAGAAGTACATTTCCTGCTAGATTTCTCTGTATTCTGATAGAGAGATAATGGCTATCACAAGATCATTTCTGTTATAAAATCAATATACTGACAAGAATAATATTGAGCATGTTTTTTTACAAAACTGTGCAGGGATTTCTTCGTATACTTTTTGGTTACAAGTCAGGAAATCAGTTCTGCTCAGAACTCATTTCACAATCAAAGTAGCTATGTAGTTACGAAGAGTGATGTCATTGCATTGTGAGATTCATCTTCACCTTTAGTCATTGGCGACAACTGCAGGAAATCAACACTTTCCCCGCCAGCGCTCTCTCCGAAGATAGTTACGTCATCTGGGTTGCCACCAAATTCGGCTATGTTCTTCTTCACCCAGCGCAGTGCTGCCACCTGGTCCTTCAATGCTGCATTGCTGGTTACCTCAGGGTGCTCCAAGCTCAGGAAACCTGTTGTTAAGAGATTATAACAAGAAAATACCTTAGAAGGTGAAATTGCTTACATGTTTATAATTTTATTCAAATTATGTATTAGGTAGGATAACCTTTTTAGTGGTGACGTATTAGTGTGCCACCTATTTAGAGGCTCTGATGCTAAGAAGTGATGACATGCGTACCTAGTTCTACATCACTCTTATTGCTGATTCCTGAACTGATGTACTGTCTTAATACAACCCTGCTCAAACTGTGGGACTTTAAGAATTGACCCTAAAATTTTATGATTGAAAAATCTTAAAGAAAGTTCTGTGTAGGACTTTTGGGTATTTATTTGTATCAGTCCGGGTACTTTATTTTGATATAGAACTCTGTGATAAACACCATTTTTATCTAGGATGAAGGGTAAAGAAGCATAGTTTATTATTCACATTGTGTTTTGAAAGTAAAGTACACAACAACCCTCCTCTAAACTGTGTTTTATTTTCGTAGGTGAGTGCTATGGAAACATAACTTATAGTTTCTCCAGAAAACAAGTTTTTATAACCCTTTGCGATAATTTTCAACAGCCTGGTAGGTTGGCCTCTTGCCAAGGTATTCTTGTGTCATAATCCTACAAGAACATGTTTATTGACATAGAACTTGCATTACTGTCTGCTATGAGCCTCAAATGTAACATGTGGCCCAGTTTTGCAATGTATTTTCACTATGTTACCTGTTATTTAAATTTTATAACAAGGCCCATGACTCTTATTTAAATATAGAATCTTTTTCATGTAGAAAAATGCATCAGATGAAAAAAAGTAAAAGAATAGGGAATGACTGCTACCTTGAACCTGGCTTGGAATGAAGAGCAGTCGTCACTTTTCCAACCCACATGCCTTGATAAGCTTTTAAAATTATTGATATGTGTACTGCATTTACTGGCAGAAAACTTTATTTACTCCTAATGGACAACTTGAAAAGAGGCGGAGCCTAGTAGTTACGACGAGACTCGCCAGAGGAGCTACTAGTAACTGTGGGAAACACGAACGTAAACAAACGTGTTTTGAAATGAACGAAGCAGCATATTGAAAGTGTTAGTATGGAAGAAATCATTGAATTACTTTAAAACTGTTGACATGAGTAGTGGTTTTAGTTTTGTAGGGAATTTGAGAAGTTTCAGGCTTTCCAATAAAGGCTAGTGTTTGTTTGTGTCATCATGTTACAAAGATGTGTGGACAACCAGACATGATAGTGCTGTTTTTATGAAGACGTATTGTTACCCACGACAAAAGAAAAATTAGTGTGACAGAACGGTGTATTTTTCTAGTGAATAAATGGATAACGAGTTTCACGTTACTCGCGCATACTATGTGTGTAAAGCAGGGTACGTATTTTGTAACTTACGCCAGCATTAAATATGAACAGCTCATTGAAAAACGTAACATGCATGGTGCTTTCGAGGTTAGGCTTTCATCAGTAAGTATTATTGTCGCATACAAAATAAGTTGGTCATCCTTTTACTACTCATATTCACTTTTAAGTGTGAAATAATAATTGTTAAATTCGTAAGGCATGTAATATGTTCAATCAAAAATTGTGGAGCGTAAATAGCAAATAAATATAGCATAGGTTAACGCCGTGCCCGATATAGTAATTTGCTGGTTTCTTAGTTTTCTGGCATTTTATCATTAAATTTGGACGGTCCTGTTTGTCTGTATCCTTTACATACAAATCGATAATATATGTCATCCGTTTTAGATACAAAGTTGGGTCGCATGATTGTTTTGTCTACAAAATCTGCAAATTCGGACACGCAATAAGTAAAACAGTTGAGAAGTTTACAGGTGGAAGGCTTCGCTTGGTATAATAAAATTGCTTAAAAAAATTCACAAGACAGTATGCAATAAAATACATTATCTGAGTTTTCGATGTGCAAATTAATTCTTGGCAACAATATAATTAATTTCAAAAAGCATTTATGCCCAAATGTCTCTACAACAACACTGAAAACCGTACGTATAACGTGTAAGTGTAGGGAATATTTTGTTACCCGCCATAACCTTCAACAATGTACAAAGTATGAACTTTTTTTATATAAAGAATAAATTCACTTTACAGTAGTTTAAAGAGAAGTTGTAGCATAGGCCTATTATTTTTGACATCTCTTATTTTGTGGGAAATAAATTATATACTAAATGTTGTAGTTCTGTATATTTTTAACAGTTCAAAGTATTTGCTTTAGTATGGGTACTTTCAGTCTCTTGGAAACGTTTTTGACATCAAGTACAGTAGGATAGCAATATTAACGAATAGGTAACATTATTCTGCGTATGTCATATTTTACAGTTCAAAGAATTAATGTAAACTGTAGGCCTCTTTGTTATAGACAGGCAAAGTATACCTCAGGTATAATAGTTAACAGCTTAAATTTACATTTAATAAGTTCGCCTACATTGATTTGCCTTGAAGAGATAATTAATTAAGGTATAAATGTGCTTGCAATTGTTTATGGTCTACATGTACGACAAGTGTCACATAAGAAAGTATACTACACACTTAAGGCTTCTAACAACTGTCGAGGAGCTTGCATTTAAATTCTATGGTTAGTGTTCGAGAAGTGAATTATTATTTCAATATAACGTTTTCCTACGTATTAGCTGAGAATGGGTAACTTTAAGAAAGTCCTCGTGTATTAATTAATTATTAAAATATGCCTTTAAAACACAGTTCAAAGATACATGAAACTTTAAACAATAAAATGCTACAGCTTTTATAACAATGCGCAGGCATTTTACGTATCACTTTTATACTTCAATTTTCGGCGAAGTTGTTTAGAACTGTCATGGTGATGTATAAGTAAATATACTTGTAACAGCATCTATTTTAATAAATTTAAAACCACTGAGAACTGTTTGGTAATCACTTTCAACTAAGTGTTTTGAGCACCCGGTGTTATGGGAAACGACCGATCATCCTGCCTAACCTTCGCTTTCCATTGCTTAAAACTCACGGAATATTATTATTTCTGCAAAACAAGAACTTTTGCATACTGAACCATTTTGCTTTACCAGCTATAAACATATGTCTGACCCACTAGGTTTCCCTTACGACAGAGTGAAAGGCATGGCTGGCGCGCTTCTGTTTCTCACAGTTCATCCCTTTCCCTCCTTTATCACATGACGTTGTGACGTCAGAGGGCGGGTACCTCAAGTCGTCCATTGTTTTCTAATTATAGTTTAGGGTACTTGACTAAGAATGCAATGTAGTTATGCAACACATTTACGAAAATTCACTCAGTTAACCCAATTGAAATAATACTTTAACTGTGATTGTTGGATATCTTATCTGATTGAACTTAGTGTGTCTAAAATATCTATAGAGTTAACTCAATCATGTACTTGATAAACTGTGGGTTTATTCTGCTTGAGAGCAAGGTAAGCTGGTGGGTTATTAATTTAGTTTTACAGTTAACTCTATGAAGTTACTTTATGTAAACACATTTAATGTCATGTATTTGAATGTTAAGTGAACTAACCAAATGGTCCCAGCCTGTAGTTGGTTGTAACAAGGATGACACTGTAGTTCATCAGGTTACCCGGTTGTTCCGTGTTGCCAGATCCAATACTGAACCCACCTCCATGTATCCACACCATAACTGTCAGCCCCTTGGATGTTGAGTTGGAAACTGCTTTCTGTACATACAATTATATGCAATGATAAAATAGTATTGTATCTAGTAAGTCATGTATTACAATCATTTATCTCAAATTTATCACTGCAGGTACCATGTGCTTTGGCAACAAACAAAAGTTACCTAAAGCACTAATCCACAATGGTCAAATTGGATGCAGCTATGCAATGTTAGACACAGCGACAAATTGCCCGTAATTAAAAAATTCCTGTACAAATTTTACTAAATCTATGGCACAAACAAAACTCTGACATGTACCTTTCAGACATTGTAAAAATATACTCTCCATAACTGTGTGGTGGTAAACAGTTTGTTCCATTCTGCTACTGCATAATGATAAAGACATGTAGGGAGCATGACTATTTACATTTCTTATCCTGCTCTCTGCATGATAGGTAAACACTTGAAGAAAACTCGGTTAATTTCTAGTGCTTTTCAAAAGCAAATTTATTGACGTTGATGAAAATTTACTCACAAACCCAACTCTTGCCACATCTTACCACTATAAGTTCCCGACCTAACAAGGTGTCATTAGGTTAAAAAAATGTTTGCACAGTCATCACTAGTGGCTACGCTGTGACCAATCTTGGTGAAGCCCTGGCTTGAAATTGTTGGGAACAGGGAAAATTCCTTGACACTTGCCAAAGACCAGCAGAGCCACGTAACATCTCCCTTCCAAACAGGACATTGCATGATTTGGCGATGACTATTTACACAAGAAATGTATATGTACACACACTTCTGAACTGTGGGAACAAAAAAGTTACGTCTTGCAGTTTAAGCCAGTACTCGTACAACCTTCTAAAACCCAACAGCTTTCAGGCGCTCTATCTCTAACAACAAAATGTAAACAAACCTTAATCAAAAATATAACACAAAACTAATAATCCCAGTGTAAATAATTACTGTACGTAAAACAATTATAAAAAGTAACAAACATTATTACAGTTGAAAATAAATGAAATTAGTTAATTAACAGTACTTCCGAAAAAGCCTTGTAATTCAAAACTTATATTTTATTGTTTGGGCTACCATTGTTTAACAATGTCCAATTGCCTAAGAACAGTGCAGTTATTAATATTATCTCTTTGCCTAAAGGGCCATATCATATTATACAGGATGTAACAAATGAACGTGGAATGCACCCTATTATGTTATAGGGTTGGTCGAGACAAAATAATTGATATAAGACACGTATGGTTGTAAATGTCGGGAAAAGCCCTAAATACTGGTTTTCAAAGTTAAAAGTGTGACGTCACCATAAAGACATCATAGATGATCGCTCGTGCGTCAGTTTCCTTATTGGATGCCCGCTGCTTCCAACCGTCCCAGTCTAGGTCCGTTGGAGGTGATGTGTGTATCTCAATGATAACGCGTTCGCCTGTTACAGGCGTGGTTCAGGGTCCGATCCTGGCGGACTACCGGTTTGATTAGGGCTTGGTTTTGTTTTGTTTTGAGGGCCCGTGCATGCTACTGAGTTGTTGTGGCCTTTCTGGCCCTTACCCTTTTCCCCCTCTTGCCACTCTCCGTTTCCCTGGCCACTATCCTGACCCTTCTTAGCACTCTCTGTTGACCTGCCACTGAGGCAAACGTTCATTCTTCGAACTGCAGTTGATTCGACCGCTCGAGTGAAACCTTGATTATGAACCTCTTCACCTTTAATGAATTAGCAGATATGCACCTTTGCTACGGTGCAACAAACGGAAATGCACTCGGTGCAAGGCAGCTTTATGCAGAAAGATTTCCTGAATGGGTGTTACCAAGTCGTCATGTGTTTGCTGCAGTTGACCGTAACATTTGCGAAAATGGCACGGCTCAGGTATGTAAACATTGCTAGAAGTCATCAAGTGTATGAGTTTTACAGTAAATTATTTTGGTACTTTTTGTCCGTAGGGTCTTCCACGAGAGGGTGGAGGCGGTCGTCATCCTAATGAAGTTGAGAATATCAGGTTGAAATGTGTTAATAATGCACCCAGTACAAGTACATGTCACGTTGGATGTCAGCTTGGTGTCTCACACATGACCATTTGGCGGGTATGGCATCGCAATGGTTTACATCCATACCACAAGCAAAAGGTGCATAAGTTACTCCCACGGGATTATTCACTTAGGGTACAATATTGTGAAGAGTACCTCCAAAAATGTGAAGACGATCTCGACTACCCATCTTTAGTCTTGTACACTGACGAAGCAACGTTCAGCGAAGAAGGCATATTCAACACTAAAAACAATCACTTTTGGGCTGCTGTAAATCCGCATGCTACGTATGAGCACAATAATCTGGACAAAATTTAAGGTAAATGTATGGGCTGGGATTGTGGGAGAATACCTTATCGGCCCATACGTCCTACCCGCCAGGTTAAACGCTCATAATTATTTGATATTTTTGCGGTAGGTGGTACCCCATCTGTTGACTAATGCAAATGTTCCGGAAGAGGTTCAAAACACTTCATGGTACCAACACGACAGAGCGCCGGCACGATACGCCAAAATTGTGCATGATCACCTCAATGAGGCGTTGCCCTTACACTGGGTAGGTCGCAATGGCCCAGTTCGTTGGCCTGCTCGGTCTCCGGACTTGACCCCGCTGGACTTTTTCTTTTAGGGTTGCATGAAGGAATTGGTGTATGCAATGCCAGTTGGGTCCGAAATGGACCTAATCGCAAGAATCGTGGCAGCCGGCCACGAAATTGCGGTGAAGCCCAATGTTTAATGTGATGTACATGCGTTACTGCTGATAGGTGTAATGCTTGCATTCGTGCTAATGACAGTAATTTTGAGCTATTTTTGTGAAAGGAATAGCGTGTTTATTGACCCTTTACTAATCATCTGTAACAGAATGAAAATGTTCCACCAGCTTCTGTTACAGTAATTCAGTACAGACAAAAACGTAATTAGCGTTGTCATTGTAACATATGTGGAGGTTTGGTAGTTAATGCGTTGTTTCCGCTTTGTGGTGACGTCACACTTTGAACTTTGAAAACCGGTTTTTAGGGCTTTTCCCGACATTTCCAACCATACATGTCTTATATCAATGATTTCATCTCGACCAACCCTATAACGTAATAGGGTGCATTCCACGTTCATTTGTTACATCCTGTATAACATATGATATTAGCCTTTTTAGTATACTGCTTAAAATGCCAGTATCACATTGCAAATAATAATGTGTTATTGGCCCTTTAATTTGGAATAAAATAAAATTGCTTTTTATGTAGCACAAATGAGCAGTGAGTAGTCTAGGAATCAGTGTTGTGTATTTACACCCTGTAAATTTTTTCTCCCCTTTTAACTGTACATACCAAGTAGTGTTGCTTACTTTTTAATTTCACATTGGGAAACATTTTAGAAAGAGATGAGTTAGTTTTTAGCTGAGATACGTACATTGAAAATTCTTAAAGTCCAAATTTATTGTAAATAAACAAATCAAACTGTTCAGGGATTGTAAAAATTGATTTTTTTAATGTGCACTGACATATTGTGAACCTAATATCAATTTGCATCTTAAAAACATTATTGCCACTATTTCAATCATTTAAATAGCAAACACTTTTGCCAACATCTGTAAACATGATTAGTTAAATTCAAAATTTTGCATTTACTTAAGTGTTGTTTGTTTTTCAAAAATAGGCAGAACATAACAGAATCGTTTACTAAAGTGTACTTCAAACCATGTGAATGTGAATTTAAACTCTTATTGGTAACTGGCTTTGAACTGATGCAGGCCAGGCATTCTACACACACACTTTCTAGACTCTTTGACATTCAAAACCACAGTCTATCCTCTACACTATTACAAACATTAAAATTATGTGTCATATTTTAGAGACAAACCTGTGGCACGTAGACGTTCAGGTAAAGACAATCCTCCGACATGTCATCTGCGTTAGGTGCTAGCATTGATACTTCTTGGCTGCAGTATGATGCTGTCTTAGTAGCATCCCTTACTCCTGTCCAGGGTTTCACTGGCTTTGGTGACTGCAATGAGAGAAATGGAATAATACTTACATGTATTTTAGGGTTGATGAATGTTTACTACATGAAAACCTAGGAGTGGCTCAAGGCCCATGCGACCCAGGCGGCCACCGGGGTGCTAAATTGTGGTCAATAAGTCATATTTTCTTAAGAGACTGCTATGTAAATATGTTGTGCTGCAGTATGTGTTAAGTAAAAAAAAAACAGTTGGATAAATACGTTTGCATGATTATTGGTCCTGCACTTGGAGACACGAATGAGGGAAGACGTAAATTAGAAAAAAAAAATTAGATCCTGAAAATATTAAAATGGCTATTTGTATACCGAACTGCCCAGTTGAAAATTTTTCTTTAAGCCATCCGTCCGAAAACTAATGGTAACTACTGGTATTTTCATTTTCATATCAAAACAAAAGTAGTAGCCGAAAGTTATAGTAAAGAAATGAATTTCAAAGTGATTATCAAATGTTTTTTGAGGCATGAAAATTGTACACATTGTTTTCTTTATAATACTTCTCAAACTAGTCCTCAAACATAATTCAATGAGAAAGGTTGACGAAATATTCTGCTTGTAATTTTAAATTTAGTTTTTTCACATAAGTGTATACTCTTGTTCCCTGACATCACATTTTTTTTATTTGTTTTCCTAGCATGAAAACTGTTGAATTATATTAGCACACTAGTATGCAAACATTCAGATGAGTATACCACAACTTCTTTGCTAAGTATCTAAGCATTTGTGTAAGAAAAACAATTATAAACGTAGTTTTCAGAAAATACATATTGTGCTCTTGTTTTCATTTCCATTTCATGAAACATACAAAAGATTCTTAGTTTTTGTTGTGTTATGCAGATATCATTGGCCAACTTACACAACACATTTATTTTCAAGAATGCAATTTTAAAAAATCTGTGACCTATATGTTTTTCAACACAATTAATTTTAATTTTACAATTGCTCGGACATGAAAATACTTGCCAACAAAGAAAGCATTATACTATCCTATAAGTCTCCTGTAAGAAATGTGGTCTACAGCAGTACTGTTATTAAAATAAATAAGCATGTGAAAATGTGGGTACTAAAGCTCTATATTGTTGTGAATGGGTGAAGCCCTGAAGATTGGAATATATTTCTTGTGGACGGCTATCTCCCTACCCGCCATGTCTTAGCACAAGGACATTATATTAAATGTCACAAATAGCCTTGAACTCTGTTATCTACTGATAAGTATCTACAGTGAAGAGACTTCTGCGTCTTTGAGTAATTACTTAACTGCTGGGCAGCTAGTGTTACATCACATCTGCCAGGGGACCAATTCCACAGCTCCTCAAATGCCTTCCGAACATAGCGCTGTATCAGCATGGCAGAGTGACTTCTCAGCGCTGTTAGACTTCAGTTGAATGGTGATATTGTATGCAAGTTGGTGTGTGCGAGATTTGGTATGCTGGACATTAAACTTGTCTCATACAATTTTGTTTGCTGCATTCCAGATAGTCCAGTTGAACGACACGAGGGATTTAGAAAAGCAATGTAATTTTTTTTGTGGTTAGCTTGCTGTCATTAATTTATCGCCAATCACAGATCACCATTTCAGTTGTTTGTGTTGTCACCTCTGTGGTACATGTTGTGTAAGTTTAAAGGAGTCTGTATGTTGATACAGTTTGTCATATCTATGTGCATATTTTTGAAGGCTTGATAAGTTAACCTCAAAACTGCTGTTTTGTAACATAATGAGTGTATGTGAATTTTGTGTGCCTTGTATTTCCTTTTTTATGGACTGGCAGCATTGTCGTTATTTGCATATGGTTATGGTGCTCTAGTACCCTCGACGTAACGTTTAAATATTATTTCTACGAGGTATATAGCAGTAAAAGTTTACCTAATTTTGACATTTCTCTTCTGAGAAACGTTCCCAACAGCTCCATTTTGTTGACCCTTTAATGCATCCTGACTTCCTGGAAAAGCATGTTGTCTAAAGACCTGCTGAAAGGCACTTTTAAAGATCAGCACAATGGAAATGCCAGGCATGTTTCTCAGAAGAGAAATGTCAAAATCAGGCAAATGTATACTGTACAGATTGAAGCATTCCCTCTTGCCTAGGGTATATTGCAGAAGCTGTGTTAGAAACGGTGATTTGGGGCATTTGAATAAGATATTTGGAGATTTAGACTGTATGAATTAGATAGTCTTGCTGCAACACCATTTAATATCAGTAAATGTCAACCCCAAATCCTCACATATTTAGCTACATAATTAGTTCAGTTAGTTAATTTTACAATTACAGTTCGAAACACGACATGTTCAATAATAATTGTTTCTCTATGTTCATGTGACAAAATTGCAACAAAATTCAAATGACAACAAAAAATTACACTATTTCAATGTTACAGGAGATATACACCCATCCACTCCACCATTTTCATAGTTCAGCCGATTGTGACACAGCTAAGTCACTTGGTTGTAACCGATCGCCTGACATTGTGAACAGTCAAGTCGTACATGACCGTATTCACATGGTTCGTGCATATAAAAACAGCAAAGAATTTGCCAAATACAACTCTACTGGTAAATCGCATAGAACTGAAAACTCCAGCATAAGACCCCACTGATTAATGTAGTAAAGATTCAGGGGAGAAACAGAAGCATGAATTTTTTTAGTTATTTATGCTTTGCATGCCAACATTTTATGATCGTACTATTACATTAAGTACTTTAATTCATTAAGTACTATTTTGTTTAAAATATATAAATTTTTCTTAGTAAATAATAAGTGAAAAATGGTACATGCATTTTCAATGTGAACAAGTCATTCACCTTGAAGCGTAGGTCTCCTACTGGTGGCTGGGCGTATGGTATGCCTTGGAAGCTGAAGTAAGTCCTGTTCCAAACTGACGTGGCTATTCTCCCTCGCAGTTCACCATCTTCTATCTTCACTGTCACTGTGCCATTTTCTCCCTTAGAAGTAGAAACAG
Source organism: Medauroidea extradentata (assembly GCA_003012365.1). Lineage (NCBI taxonomy): Eukaryota > Metazoa > Arthropoda > Insecta > Phasmatodea > Phasmatidae > Medauroidea > Medauroidea extradentata. The sequence continues at coordinate 82,273 of PNEQ01003670.1, read as the reverse complement.
GTTTTTACTATACTAGAAACAATTGTCTGGTTTAAAAGCCATTGTCATACCACTTGAATCTCACAATGGTGATCAAGGTTTGATTCTAAGTGGAATCACTCCATATTTTTGGATGTGAAAAGAGTGGGTATTATTCCTGTGAAGTTAGTCTGACCTCCTCTTGCAACCATTGGAACCGTGCCTGAGGAAACAAACTTTACTGACTGTATGTTTCTTTGTAGGTCTCCACAGTAATTGAGTTATTGGGGCATGGGACATAATGTAACATGTAAGAAATGCCAATTGAAAATTTCAAGCTTTTGGAAGTAAATATAAAAATAGTCGTAAGTATCTGTTGTGCCAGTTATACAGGCAAATATGTTACTATAATAACATTTGTCTAGTGTCAACTCTTGCATTTAAATTAAATGAAAAAAAAAAGTGGTAGTTCATATTGTGTTCCTAAGATGTATCAGTCAGACTGTTAGTGAGTGACAATAATTCATAATTGTATACTTATATACATCGCTGTATTTTGTAGTACTTACTACCTCTTGTTGTTTTAATCTATGGTTGTTGATGTGTACTTATTAATAAAAATGCCTCTAGATGTTATATTTGAACAGTTCATTTTTAGTTATATTTAAATAAAATATTTATTTAAAGTTTATTCCTGATACAGACAAAATACTGTATTTGCTGGAGAATTTTGCCAAAATTATCTTATCAGGGTTGTTTTTTTGTTTGTGTATATGTTCATTCATGTACGTGTGTACTGTGTGCATGTGTATGTAACATAGATTATGTGTAATAAAATGATGTGCTTTTCAAGTTCCAAGCACGAGCAATGTCAAACAAATTTGTATTGTGTTATGAAAGTGCTAAAGTATTAAATACATAACAGTGAAATTATAGGCCATTCATGATAAATTGAGTACTACATAAAGTTTTCTTTCAGCAGTTTTGCAGCCATTTTTACTATTTTTAATATGAAAACTTTCATGTAACTAAAAATCAATGTAAATGTTTCAACTCTCTCGAAAGTTAACATATATTGGCCCAATAAAACATACTTTTAATTAAATACAAGTTCTGCTGAGTGCTCAGTTTATAGTGAACAGCCTATATTTTAAATGAATTGATTTAAGGCAAAGACTTAATGTACTCAGATATTAAGGTACAGAATGTGTCTGAGTTTGCTCAAACACACTGTTTCTTTCTCTTACTCTTGCAGCTATGTTGTAAATACTTTACAGAGGGTGCTCTATGGGTGTCTCAGTTGTCCAGGAAGAAAACAAAACAGTGAGAGCATAGTTGTTTTCTTTCCACACTCTCTCATACCTCTTCTCTATCAAGGTTATTTAAAGTTGTAGATTGAGATTACGTTGAGTCAATTTTTTTATGTAAGTATTTCATTTAACACTTAATTTACTTCATTTGGTTAACAACTGTGATATTTTTTTTAGCTATAACAGGTACTGTAGAATCTTGATATTCTTATCTAACTAGGATAAAGGCTTTTTAGTATTACCAGATTTTTGGATCAACCAAACTACTTGCAAAAAAAGAATTGTTGAAATAAAAAATTCATAGGAAATATTGTGTACAAATTCATACTTAGTGCTGTACTACAAATAGTATGTCAAATGTAGCACTTTGTCACAGTATTGTTAAAACTGAAAAATTAATTAAAATTAGTTTTTGTAATTAATTACGTATTGTTTCTCCTCACACAGTTGTTCCTGTTATCTAAAGTTAGGATTAGCAAAGTTCAGATTACGGTAACTCTGCAGTACATGTAATACATTGTAAAAGCATTTGCCTATTAATTTCAATCATAAACATAAGAATAACCCTTGTAATCATAAATGAAATGTAATCAATAAAAATTATTTATTTGTCATTGACTACTGTAACATTTATTAATTCAGCTAAAAAGTTTTGGGCACAATATTAGTATGCTGTGTTTGTTCATGTAAAAGAGAGCTAGTCATAATAACTGGAAAGACCGAGAGTAGAAGACAGTGCTTTCTCAATAGAATGTAAATAAATGCTTTCTTGTAGAGTATTCTTTAAATAGAGACCCAGCCCCAGTTTGCTATGTTCATAATGGTTTATATGATCTGAATAAAATGTTTCTTCCCTCCTTACCCCTCCACAAACTTAACGCCTGTGTGCAGATGCCTGTAACTAAGGCAACATATATAAACTCTCAACTCAGTCATTTGCTTTGTACATTACATGATTCAGTTATAGTTTGTAACAAGGCTTGTAGCAGACAGATTACCTGTTGGATAGGAACTGAGCTCACAACCGAGGTGAGAGAAATGAAGACCAGTGCCATCCACATCTTCTCCGTTCAGTCAGACAATTACTGGGCTTCTACATAGTAACATCATTCTTATATTACGTGTAAGATTGACCTTGGTTCAAGTGCTTCAGATGTTTGAAGTATCATATGCTTTTCAAGTATTTGGTCAGGGAGTCAATAACATTATTTACACCAGATTATGACGACATAATAAGATAAGTAACAAACAGTCATCTTATCGATTGCTGCTGTTATCTTTACAAAGCACTTGGCTCTATTTCAGTCGTTTGTGTTGTTTGAGTTATGTGCATTTTCTTTTTAATTTAATTGTAATTTTATTAAATTGGTGTGACTTAAAATGTAAGAGACTTTTTTAGCCCCAGAAAATTCAGAAATAAACACCTTAATATTTTATGTTTTCTCAGGACTTTATCAGTGTACATGAACATAATTTTACATGGAATAATCTTAACTGCGTATGCATGCGCGTATCTTTTAGAGTATAGAAATTTAAGTCAATGAATAAAACTAAAATAGAGAGCTAAAAAACTTTAAAACTTTGAATGATATGTAGATGTTTTGGCTATACTTTGTTGTTATAATATAATGATGTCACCGCTTTGAATTTTGTGTAACTGAAATACAACTTGCGCAATCGTGGCCTAGGATTTAGCAGCCAGACAATGAGGCCAATTCTTACACACTCACAACATGCCCCATCACATTAAAATGTAAGGTGCTCAAATGGCACAGGTTTTCTACTAATAGAAATTGTTTACTGACTATTGTAACAAATTTAGTATGGTAGTAACTTCTGTTAGGAAGCATTGTCTCCTCACAACATGACTTATTACAACTTTAGTCTTAGCCTATTACTGAACACATCCTATATTCAAACACTTGCATCAGTTATAATCGGCGTTGTTAGCTGTGGTTTACTGGAAGGACATGACATTTTATGTTTGACAAATTTTTGCTCACTATTACACTTAATTTGATGACAGTAAGTCACGTTAACATAAAATAAAATTTTAGTCATTGGTACATAGCCAGTGATATTAAAAATGTCTTAAAAAAAATTGTATTGTGTAACAAATAACTCAAAAGAAGAATAATAATAATTGTACAGGGTGACATGCATTCCCCTGTACCGCTAACAATGGCCTTGCTGTAATGACCACTGCTACAGTCACCTAGTTATTTCACTTTTTTTCTTGTCAGTGGGGCATGATAAGTCTGGTGTACACCACGTATCTGGAGATCTGCCATATCCTCATTTTGAATATATTAGTAGTGTATAAAGTCATATTGTATGGAATGAATGATTTTCTTTCGCCCTATTGTATGATTGCCTTAAACCACTGCAAATGTCATTGCCGTTACTCCACCTAGTCTTGGGATACTTTACTGGTGAGTTGTGATAATTGATCTGCACTTCTGCATTTATGGAATGATTGCATTGTTGCAGCAACATTCTTATGCACTACCAGGCACTGCAACTGGTGCACATTTCTGTGATTTCTGACTTTTCTTGTCTAATACTTAAACTCCTGTCATTAACCTTGAAGACTTCAGCCTACACTCTCATTGTACCTCTGACTCATTTCCCCGCTGAGCAAACCATACAGCTTTATTTAGTTTTAAGTTTTGCTTGTTTCTCGTTACTTTCATGGAATTGTACTCACTCCAGGTGGTAAATATATTTGAGGCCTTGTTGCAGATCAGGTCTCCCTAGTCGTTGCGAATAAATCGCAAGCGAGTCGGTAAACATGTTCTGCAGTTTGGGGTTGGTTTGTTGACAAGAAAATAGTCAGCAGCAGCTGGAATACCTGTGCTACTACGCTACAAAACTATTTTCCATTGCTCAATCTCAAAATGCTGAACTTTTCTCCAAAACCAGTGACTTTGAAGGGTTTTACAACGGAAAAACTTGAAAAAACTGTCTGAATTTAGGTTTATTTAACGTCGCATATCGTGAAGGTACGTATCTCTTACACCACCGTCCATATTTACTGCTTGCTTCCAGTAACCGCTCTTATGAGGAAAAGTCTCATAAAAAAAACTGGAGACGGTTATAATTTAAGAAAGTCAGAGAAGCCATATCAGTAAAATCATTACATTAAACTTTTGGGTGTTTAAAACCGCCCCGCACCCTACGGCCATGTACGTGAAAAAGAAAACAAAAAAATAACTGAGTAGAAAAGAGTTTTTAGTCCAAAATTAAATTTAACACGTTATAAAAAGACAGTTCTGGCCACGGGTGCCTCTCGCGCACGTTATATTGCCACGCTTTTACATTTAATTAAAACTTCTAGGGCCGCAGCCCCTGCAAACACATCCTGACTGCTTGGAGTCTTGCACTTAAATCTTCCACGAAGATAGAGGCAGGCTTGCAGGAAAGAGTACCAAGGTGACTGCACCCTTCGTCGCAATTGGCTGGCTCCGAGCACGAGATCCAGATACTTCCCCTGTCTGTGTGCTACACCCAAAAACAACTAAAAGGAAAACGGGTCGCAAAACATTGCCAAATATGGGCATAGAAACTGAAAATTCAAGCGCGAGCACACATCACCTAACCATCGCCAAATATGGGCATAGAACTGGCACAGACACAACAAAGACAAAGCTATGCTCTCCACCTGACCCTCTGGCCATAACAATTAATATTATACCCTAACCTGAATTTAAATAACTATCCAAATAAAATAAACACGTCTTCTCTCCATAAGAACAGTTACCTTCAGCTACAATCCCTTAAATATATTTAAATGAAATTTAAAGAAAAGAAAATAACACATAACTGTACCCCTGCAATGGTACAGCCTTACTAAAGATAAAGGGAGGGGAGGTATGTGATGAGTTCAGAAACGCTTGTGACACTTTCAAAAGATTCTTGTCAATGCATCAGTGTTGCAGCATGTCCAGTCAGGCTTAGGGACATCAGTTCATACATATGCTGTTACAGGTCCTGCACTATAAAGTTAGCATTTTTAAAACGTGCTTAATTTATATTTTCAGTCAGTTTGCATCTGTCTGCTGCATGTAAATAACTTGGCTGGGTCTTCATAGCTATTTAAAATCTTTTTTTTTTTTTTTTTTTTTTTAGTTTGCCAACAATTAGACCCAACAACTCCAGGGAACCTATCCAGGGAAAAGTAAAATCTGGAGGAATTTATAAATATTAACTGCTCACTACCCTTCAAATTGCAGTATCTATGGTTTTTCTGGATAACGTACTCAACACAATCTCTAGGGTAGAAGTTTCAAGTGTAGCTCAAATCAGCATGCTGACAAAAGAAACAATAAAAAAAAAATGGCTGTTAAACATTCTGATAAATGATGGAGAAGTTTAACAGTGCAGTATTAGAAACCTAAATACAGTACATACTTTTAAAACATTTACTAAACAGGTAGAACACAAAGAAATTGATTTATTTTGATAGCAATTCAAGATTGTTCTCTATAATAAAAAAATATGTGGATATACATTTTGTCAGTTTGCTGCCCACCTATATAAAGAGTGAGGCAGCCATTGTTAAAATTATCTACAGTAACATCCAGTGATGTTTTTAAAAGATTGATTTCAAAAATGCAAAGTTAATCGTGAACGACGTATTAACTATCCATCTGGAACAGTGAGACTAATTCATGCTTCTAAGTCCACATATTGAACTATTGACTGTGGTTTTTTATTTACTTTTCTGGTACATCAGCAGGCAGGCTCACAAAACGTTACATTTAAACTTTTGCACAATTAATTTTTTCCTTCATGACATTAGAAGTATAAAATCAAAGCCATTCAGCAGTAGGTATTAGAAAATTAAAATTTTTTTTTACAAACACCATTGTGGACGAATGTTGCCTTATTTACGAAAAACCAGCAATAAAACCAAAAACAAAGGAAGAAAAGCCAGTAAGCTGTAGTCAACAGACATAAAACGTACAAATAATTACTGAAAGGGATGTAGTCATATCCCAGAAGATTACGCACTGACAAAAAACATAAAAATAACACAAAATTAATTCCTAAGTTGAAACATCTTTCAAGATTCTGCCCAGTTTTGTAAATAAAAGGTATACATAATTTATTTACTTTACTGCCTTTGGGCTTTGGGTTTCTTCAATTATTGTAATGTTTTATTATTTATTTATTTTGCATATGAACAAAGTAAATGTTTATATTGCATGTTATATTTAAACCTATCACTTGCGACAAGTCAAAGTAACTATGTTTACATTGGTAAAATAAGAAGCCTGGTTTAAGTTGCGAGTTTGAGCCCAGTGTAGATACAGTTTTCCTCGGGATACTTTTTTTTGTTTAGCAGTAACGACACAAGACAGAATTATAACTGTTTCTATAGCCGATAGCAGTCCACATATTTATCCAAGAAACAAACTGTTTATATGCATCATAGCACCAAGTTCTGTTTAATGAATTATTTGCGATGAGAAGGCGTTTCTTTGTTATACTTTTCGTTTCGATGCTCAAATTATGTTGTGTCATTGTTTACACTTCACTGTCTAAAATAATCGTGTTAAACAATGGGCTAAGCATAACGCACTGATGGTGTTCTGATTTAACAGTTTTGACATTATTAACCTCGTAACAACACACACTTTCCTCGTCCGTATCCGTGGTCGCACAGAATCCACATAAACACCACATTCGTCTGTTTGCATGTCCTGCCGTTGCTGGAATATTACTGTCTCTATCACTATTTGAAGAATCATCTCCTCGTCTTTCGGGTTCAAACTGGTAAGGTTCAATGCTGCTCGCCATTATCAGCCACTGTCTCGACTAGAGCGACACGTAATGAGAAAGCCAGAGCCGTGTGCGTGTGGTAGCGGTGTCCCAATGTGCCAGCTGCCTCGGCCTAAGATGACGTCACACTTCACCTAGCTGACAACTTTAAAGTCCCGTATCTTTGGAATTACACAGCGCACAAGCGGTAGATTTTTTTCATGCTTATTTACGCTGAACAATCTTCTTAAATAAACCAACATCAAAAATAACTTTTTTTTAACCTCACAGCTCCTTTAAAAATCACTGTGATGAGCAGGAGAAAACCAATGAAACATGATGGTGGTTTAATTCACGTCAAATCAGATACTAAGGTTGGATACAACGGAAGTTCGAGTCAGTTATACGGTTCCGGATCCTAATTATCATGATGTTTGATGATCATAGGGGTTGAGAGACTCCTTGTCAAAAAAAAAGCAAAGTAAAAAGATAGTGGTGTGTAATATTAGTCTATTGCAACTATGTGGTTGGTTCCAGAAAAGTTGAAGGCTGGGAGTGTTATGGAGACGTGCTCTCTTACGTGTCGCAATGCTGATGACAGAATAGTGTACCACGGAAATTTGGCTGCCAAGGACAAGTTTGCACAGGAAGACAAATAACACAGACACCTTATTCACAGATAATAAATCATAGCATTTCAATTATGTAATTAAAGAGAGACTACAAGACACTATAATTAGGTAAAAAAAAGTTATTACTGTATTACAAAAAAATAATTTTTGATATTATCCAATAGTCAAATTCAAGGCACCTGTGATTGGTTGGTAGTTCAAGAGGTGGGTGGGGTCTTGCAAATGCTGCCAAGAGATAGCAGCACTGCAGCTCTCAGGACTGCTTAAAATAAATGTAACATTTAATTTATTAGAAGAATGAATTGATTTAAAATAGAAAATTAATCTGCTATATTGTTTTTCCATTCGCCTAAACAGGATGCTCTATTACCAGACTGTAAAAAGCCAGGTTTTCTTAAACACTTTCAACATATTAACTTTGTAGGTTCATTTCAACATATTAACTTTGTAGGTTCACTTTTTGCATGCGTGCAAACTTCTTTATTAGCTGACTTTAACTACTTGACACTCAGGTAGGAAAAGTGCAAGAGTTTTGGGTTGGGTAATAGGAATCCACCATCCGGCAAATTATAGGATAGATATCACATATAGGGCACCTCACTGACATCAACCCCAGCATGTATGGTATGAAGGTAGGTAAAGTAAGGGTAACCTGTTGTTACTTCATGGACATCAACCAACAGATCGAGAGGGAGTGAGCGGTACTTCACAGACATCAACCGCTCAGGAAGGCGAGTGCCAAGGAGACTCTGTGGCTAGGCAGATTCTCTGACAACTGACTAGGCAGGGCTGAAGGCCTCCCTTTTATACCTGAATCGTTATCGGGTCGAGCAGAGTGGGTGGCCTCCCGAGGAGGTGGTGATACCGGGCCTTGGAAGAGCGAGGTGGGCCCTAGGCAGGGAGGCCAACTACGCTGCATGGAACTTCGCCACGTGGGCGCGTGAGAAAATGCAGAACTCTCAGCTAATTCATGTGATGCCGTAAAAAGTGAAATACTAAATAATTTACGTCAACTAAATTAATTAGAATACATAAAAGACTTACGTACTGAATACAAATAATTTAACAACAAATATAAATATTAGCAAGTGAAAAACAATTGGTAGTAGCAGTGCGCGGCCATGGTTTGTTTACAAATTACATTAACAAAATATAAACATGAGGTAAAAATACAATGAAAGTTATAAAGGCTGACAAAGTTCGGCATCAAGCAGTTCAGGTAAGCAAAACTTCCTAACTCTACTTTAAAATGAAAGGGAAAGTAAATCTGCGGCTAAGCGTAAATAGAAAAAACGTTGGCGTTAATTAAATGTGTCAAAGGATATTAGGAAGGAGTTTCTGTCTACTGCCTGTAGACGCGCTGTGAGGTACTGAAGCTTAGCTATGTCTTTGTAAACCATTTTCGGTCCAATAACTGTAGGAAAAATGACTTTTTGCTAAGTTAATTTTAGGATAAACTATTTTCAGTGTACTGCCTGTTGGTCTAGTGACTTTCGGTCTACTGCCTGTAGGAGAAATGGCTGTTAGATCAACTGAGAGACAGAAAAAGACCAAAGGAGAATGTGGACAGTGAAGTGGAGGAATTTTGGTCTTCACTTGAAAGGAATGAATGGAAAGTTAAAATGTCGAGCGAATGACTGGAATACTCATTTGAGGATAAATTCTGATCTACTCATCATAATTTTATGATACTTTTTTGACAAGTACGTATATTTCATTAAGGGATGTCTGTTTACACAACACTAGTCAGTACTATGCTTTGTTTTTGAGTGAAAAATACAAAATACTTAAAAAAAAAAAAAAAAAAAGGCTTCAAACTACAAAATCTATAAAAATTTAACATTTTTATTTTTATAACTATCAGTATACTATTGTAACATCCAAAGATCTATAATAATAAAATTTTAAAACAGAAGACAGCTTAGATTGAAAATAACTTAATTTTTCAGTCAGAAAGAAAGCTTAGTGCTGAACATTGTTGTATAAACATATGTCTACTAATAAATTATCTGCTCTGCAAGAAATTTCCATCAAATTATGATGAGTAGTTCAGATTTTATTCTCAATTGAGTAATACAGTCGTTGATTCAACATCTTACTTTTCCATTCCCTTTGTCAGCAAAATGTTGAGAGTTAGTGAGGGCAATAAAAAGTGAACATGTTTCAATGACGGAATATAAAGGATCACTTTGTACTGTATTGTAACTTGCTCTGGTAACTTCAATAAAACACATACCAATTATTTTTTTCTGGGTGCAATTTAATAACTTCACTGATCACAGAATACATATAAGTGTTCACTTCCTGTAGGTCTTGTACACTTCATCCCAGAATGCCATGCGATCCTTCAGTGGGTCCTGGTGTAGACTCAGTTCCACGTCTATCTGGAGGTAGGTGTGGTTTGTCTCAGTTAGTGGGATCCACTTCACTGATTCATGCAAACTTGGGTTTCTGAATAAAGACAATATAACAGTCTCTTAACAGGTCTCTGACCCCTGGTATACAATAATGTAAACATTTACATGTTTCAGGTTATGAAAACTTACCTTAAACTTGAGAAATTAATTGTATATTTAGTCTGGTATTTTACTTGCTAATTTACGTTTAATATATCCTGTGTAGACTTTCTCATCGACCTGGAATGTTTTTTTTTTTTTTTTTTTTCCAGTTGGTTAAGTCCAGTACACTTCTACCAAGTAAACTATGTACTACGTAATATAAATTTAAACATCATCTTTAAAAATTTTTTAAATAGAGCCACATTTACACTAATGATGCAATAAAACAGAAAATAGTAAATTGCAGGTATACTCTCATAATAAGTTATTTAGCTATCTTTTAAGTCAGTGTTGGTGATGGTTCATAGTATCCAAGGTGGAAACAGACTAGCTTTCTCAGAAATTTCCAAATTTAAGTTTCATTTATTATTTACCTGTATATTCTTGAACATAACCTTCAACCTGCCTTCTCCAAAAAGTCAAAGGGCCAGTAACCAGAATCATTATGCTCGCACATATTGTTCACTGGTTGTCGACTGCAAGAATCACATAGAAAAAAGGGTATGTGAACCCTCGATAACTCGGACTAAAAGGGGGAGAAGCTGTCCGAGTTACGATTTGTCCGTGTTATTGAGGGGCGTCCGGAGAGGTAGGGTAATCAGTCATTAATCACAAGAAACGTGAGGAAACCAGTACAATATCATTTCTACAAGCAAAAGAGGCTGCAATAAATACTGTTTTGTATGTAACTATCGTATCAAGTTACGGGAGGGCCGCCATGCAGTGGGAAAATTAACGTAACGTGGAGGACTATAAAAGAATGTCAAACAATGTGGGCAGTCAGATCTTTATTTATTTTTTTATGCTGCTACTTCTGGCTGATCTTTTTTTTTTACCTCTGTGCTAGAAGCTGGCACCAGGCACCCTTCTATCACATAAAAGTTTTCGTCTGGCTGGCGAGGCGACAGCCAATGTGCCTACACATGTGAGAGAGATAAGAAATGATCGTTGGAGATAAGTTAGGAAGGATGCGAGCGGAAGTAGTCAAGGTCAACCGGTACAGTCTCATGCAATACAACGCCGCACGTGACCACACGCATCTCACACAAGATGACATTGAAAAATGGCTTACGTCCGTATGTCACAGCGTAGGGGCAGCAGCCAACTGCTAGCCTGATAGTTACTCTACCCTCCTTCAAAGTTACAAAGGTATAAAAATAATTTTCCTCGTATACATGAATAAAAATGGTACTGTAATTAACAATCCTTCTGGGTCACTGTACATTATGTGAACACATTTTAACACTACTAATTTTAAAATTTAATTTTATGTATAAAAATTGCATCATAGGACACATAATTTACAGCTTTATTCTTACACGAATTGTCATATTATAAAGCAATAAAATTTTAATCATGTTCTACAGATTTACCGCATTTACTCGCATAATCGCCGCATATTTTTGACGAAATTTTAGGCCCAAAAATGGGGTGAGGCCATTATTAGGGGTTTTCAACAAAATTACCTTCTAATTTTTTTTGTGTAGAATAATACAAATGTACATTTTTTTTCTATATTTACTCATTCACAACGTGACTATTTCTTCTAAAATAAATAAAAAGATTTTGTCGGTGTATAGTAAACATGGAAAAATTAAGACTACAAAATCGTGTTAATCCATTTATTTGCGTCACTCAATGAAAATCGTTTAAAATTATCCCGCATAAGACGTTTACATTTTACAGTCCATTACATGTACGCTATTATTACCCGTGAAGTAGTTTATAAACAAATCCGATTCACGCTTAAAACGTTACAACTCTCCAGACGCCGTTACGTTATCAACAAAGCATCATCAACCAGCGAGCATGACTCATCGTGTCGGGCTTGGGCATGGATGTTCTGTTGTTCTTTCACCACACACATCGGCTTTTGAAAACATCGTTGTTAAAGGTGCGTAAAACCTTCTCACCAATTTTTCTACATCGCAATGCAAAGCAATGATTTTTAATTGTTCTTTTCAATGCCCGGGACAATTTGTTTTGCAACCCTGAATTCATTGTACATACCAGAACAAAATAATTTTCCGTTTATGTGTCATTGTAACCCATAGTTACCGTCATTTCACAAGCACCACAACCACACTGAAATGTTTGTTTACGACACACGTACGTGCCTGGCTCACAGGACAAAGAGGGAAGAAAGATAAAGAAGAGAGAGGTCGGCCTGCTGCATTGCATCTTTTCTCGCGCGTTGCGCGCCTCGCTAGCAACATTTTATCACACGCAACTTGCCAGATATTTACTGTGGGGTTATTAAATGCTAAGTAGCGATGGACGACTACGTTATAAAGTTTAATACTGTTCTAAAATATATTGTGATGAATTTAAATCCAGCAGAAACGATATTTTATGTCTTTTAACCAAGAAATAATTAATTACAAATTATTAGAATTTTTTTAAAAATTCTGTCCGAGTTATCTGAAGTCCGGGACATCGAGGTCCGAGTTATCGAGGGTTCACTGTACTTTCTGTAATATTTGGTAGTTGCTTGACTCTGTGGAAAGGTAGAAAAATGTTAGCAGCCAACACAATTTTCAACGTGCCAAACGATGCTGTTTGTCGGTGGGTTTTCTCAGGGCTCTCCTGTCCCCCGCCCTCTGCCTTCATTCTGGCACTGCTCAATACCCGCCTCATGTCACACCTTACCAGTGTTAAAGACCTTAATGTTAAGCACTGACCAAAATCTTGCACTGTAACTTATAACTTTCAAGATATTGTTGCATGTTTATAATAATTGAATGGCAATTTTATTGATATACTTGAACTGAGTTCAAGTGAATCACAAACATTCATTTGAGGCTTATCTGAATTCTCAATGGGTCATTTAGTGTGGAGCTTACTGATATTGAAAAAAGAACATCACGCTGCTGCTCTCACAGCACATCACATTATTAACCATGGTCAGTGACTGCTTACCCAGACTGAGCATAGTCGACCCACATGTTGCAGAAGTGTTTGATAAGAGTAAAGTCGTTTCTGTCTGGTTTGTAAGGCACTACATTGCTGAACAAGTAGTTCACATCTTCTCCATGGGCTGGACCTGCAAGGTGTAAACATTTATGGATACAATCTTGCAGCAGAGCATTATTTTAAAAATTATTTACCACTGTTCACTTGTACAGCAGTGGCTTAGGCAATTATTTTTATTTAATATTTGTGTTAACTGTTTACAAAGTAATAAGTACGTGAGTAGGGCTTAGCATCTCATTGACTGCAAGCAGCACCGACGACAGGTGCGGCTCATGGATTTTGACATACGTAGGGATGCATACGAGGAGGAACCCTTATCCCCCAATAAAAAAAAGGAGGTCCGAGGGTCCTCCCCCAGAAAAATTTGAATTTCCAGGTGCAAAATGGTGCTATTTTACCAGTTTTCGTGTGTAAACATTGAATATACTTTTGGTAGTTTTATTAATATTTTTTTTAAAGAAACATTATGTTAAGGAGCCTCCCTAGTCCCTAGTAGAGGAAATCAAGTAACGTTTCATTCAGTTACCGCCATCCCATTTTCTCACACAGTTTAAATATTTCAAGGTGCAAGGTTTTAATTTTTTTAGACCAAAATTCACAAACATTATTTTAACAAATGTAACATAGCTTTAGATCACTGTGTTGAGCACATGAAGTAGCAAGTAGGTGGAGAAAAACAAGGGTAGCTGAGTGGAAAGTTACGCCAAGTCTAAATCACATCAGAGACTGCTGTCTAGACATTGGATTGATATCATAGCTCAGTTGTTTTTAAGGTTCACAAACCTAAACACAATGTTTCACATTTAAAATAACTACACCGGTTTATTATTATTAATATTGTTATTATTATTATTATTATTATTGTTGTTGTTGTTGTTGTACTACATCTTACCATGTTTGAAAATTAAAATATTATTTACTGTACTTCATCTCACTGTGTTTGAAAATTAAAATACTAAGTCAAAAACATGTTTCAACTAAACTGTCACTGAACTAATGTGTGGATTCCCATTACTTGTATGTATGTGTGTTTCATTTGTCATTCTTTTCGTAGAACAAATTTCGCAATAACTTGTTGTACAGTGCTCATTTTATCGTGAACAGCCTGTATTGGGTAAGGACCATACACAAGGAGGGAGGTTAGAGACTTCAAACAATGACTTTTATAAATACAGTGAATGTCCGTTATAACGTAAATTTATAATGGCACAAAAAGTTTATGTTATTGCAAGTTATCGTTATAAACAAAATTTAAAAAAAAAATTATATATTTATAGCATTATGTTTATGTATTATTTTACTGTTTAGTCAACTGTGGAAATACACAGCAAAAACTATAGAAATGTACATAAAATTCACTACAGTAACATTTTGGAAACATACCAGCACTCACGGCAAAATTATTAGACGTGCGGCCTTGGTGCAACGCGACTAGAGGCCTTGACACAGTGTGGCAATGCTCGGTGCATGGAGTCACTCAAGCTCATTCCACTTCCTGTCCCTTCGGCCGCAGCTACCTTGCGGTAGGTGCGCGTGTGTTGTGCTTGTTTTAAAAACTTACAAACTATATTTCACATTTTGAGATGTGCATAATTTAATTTAAAAATCACTCCTTAAAAAAACGAATCAATATTTGTCTGCATTCCTTTTTGCGCGGTTTTGCGAGTACTATGTACACAAAACTTCCTCCAGATCTACGTGTTTTGCAGCACGAACGTTTTTGATTTTTCCTGGTGCGCAACCTTTCACAGCTGCTGACTGAATTGTTTTCCTTATCGTTAAAAAATTTTGAACAAAGTAGAAGGGGTCAAACCATTTGCGCCTACCAATTACACTTCTGCTGACAGACAGATTTTCACACTGTTGGATAGTTTTTAATTTAGTTGACAGATCAAGAGATTTTCGTTTCTTATCCATGTCTGAAATTGCAAGGAAACTGCTGCCTAGTTACACAAAATGTGTACAACCACAAAATGACTGCAAAGTACGAAAATATTTAGGCTGGCGCGCAGCACCATACACGTTCCTGTCCATGCGACTCGCCGAGACTAGTTATTCTCACTTGCAGGCCACCCATGGTCAGTGAGCCGCAGAACAAATTATGCTCACTTACGGGCCCAGATCAGCACGCTGCAAAACAAATTATGCTCGCAACAGGGCCCTGCGACATTGCCAAATCGCACGTGCGACAGCTAGCATGTAGCAGAGCTCGCTCATCATGCCCGCTTTGTGAAGAAGTTGAGAGGGGGAACAGCCCTGCCACCATTGTACACAACTAAGATTGGTTGGTCCTCACCTTTGCTTATGCTATTACGCCTTTCTTCAACTTACAAATCTGTGCGTTGAGAGTTTGCTACTTGCTAAACGTTTTTGCAACTTCGCTGACTGCACAATTTTCGAAGCTCTCTGTCCCGGCCGGTAGGCAACAGCCATTTTCGCCCCCTCCCTCACCAATTGTTTCTTTCCTTACCTCACCCCCTCCCCCTTAAGATCCTTGACACCACTCCCTCTCCCAACAATTCATTCTTTCAATCCATGCCACACCATTCTCTTCTTCCAAGCCGCCCAGGAAAAGTACGACATGCAGCGGGGCAAGCTATGCTCACTGTGGGACTCCACATTGTGCAGCGTTGTCAAATTGTCCACGTCTTGCACAACATTGCGTAAATTGACGCATTTGAAATAATACATTTTCTCTTTGTTTTTGAGGAAAATTACGACCGCGGAAGCTATCGTTATAGAGAAAATGACTCCATGCCGTATTTGTTATAGCCAAATTTTTTAACCACACGTCATATCGGGAAACTGATGGTGCCAATAAAATTATCGTTATAGCGGACTTATCGTTATATGCCGTACTCGTTACAGCGGACTTTCACTGTATGAAGAAAGGTATTTATACATAATTAAAACATAAAGAAACAAAAGAAAATAACTAGTAAGACCTGAAATATTAAAAGCCGCCTAAATATCTCAATAAGTTCAGTGAAATAGTAGATATAGAATGGTAAATTCTAATGGTATTTCCCCCTATAACGAAATGCTTACGTATAGGGAGGGTACTTTTGTTTGTGGCTTTCTGTCTTGTCTACTGCGGAATCAAAAATAATACAAATATTGAAGGTATCTGAAAAGGACGTCCAGTAAAATAAAACCCTTTGTATTTGGTAAGTGGTTATGGTGGTGGCCGAATAGAAAATCAAGTTTTGTAATTTTTGTATATGAGTTCAGTAAAGTTCTCTGCTATAAAGTATATTCTTTAAAATCAATATCATTGTCACTTATATTTTACTTTGTATTTATAAGTTCATATTAATTTAAGTGGTAGGCCCTACAAAGTTCATTATAATTCGTGTGAAATAATAGACTGCAAAAAATATTTACTGCAACGCTTAGGCGTGAAAGAGCAACATCTAAAATATATCATTCCGATTTGAGAAAACTGTTACAATTTGAGGAGATTTTATGGCAGAATATTACAAATAAATTATTCTTGTTGGCGTAAAAGGTTTAAAAATTCCATATATGTTGAAACATACTACGTTAAATCAGTTTTTTTTATATGTGTTTCAGCTGGATTTTGAGTGAAAAGTTAGTTACAATATTATAATTTTTTTTGCTAATTAACTAAGTCACATACTCAAAATATGAAAAGTTCATAGGAAGCACCATGGTGTGTAGGACAGGTCATGAAATTTTGGTACAATTTACTGCAGTGGTGTCGCGAAATGAGTTAGTTGAGTGACAAGTTGTGTCTGTCGTTATTGCAGTGTAGTGTGGCGCACTGTGCGGCCGTGCGGGTCTTGCGAGCCGGGTTGGTTTGCTAGCAGCCCACAAGTGCGCCATTTATCAGACACCCCTGCCCCCTTCTTCAAGGGTTCGCCAGACCGGGGTGTGCTCTGCACATGCGCCAGCGAGATCAGACGGGTTGCACGCCTCACAGCCCAGCCTGGTTCAGACTGCTCAAGTCAGGAAAAACATACACAAGTAAATCTTTAAAACTTTCTCGCGTTCTTCAGACTTTGTGATCGGCTGACGGTTTTGGCGAGTAGGTGGTTAAAATCATATCATTTCAGCTTATCTTCTATAACACTAGCTGTGAAAATGAAAATTATTTACTGTAGTACCCAAATAATCAGGGATGGCTGTATCTCTGTAGCCCAATAGCACAAACCGCTACTGACCAGAGACGAGGGGGTCAAAGGGTACAGCTTTACCCGGCCCAGAAAGTTTTGTTGTCTGCCCTAACTGTTAGGCCATGACAGATGGAACTATTCCCTCAGATGGACAGGTAAAGAGGAAGGAATCTGCCATGGCTCATAGTGGAACCATCCCAATATTTATTTGGAAGTATGCTGGTCAAAATATTTAAGGCATTAATTTACATTAATTATGATATCAAACAAAACCAACTAGCAGAATGCTTATGCGGAGTAACAGTAGCTTGGCATAGAACATCAGCATCTTGCCTTGGCAGGGAGCCAAGAAAGCAGGCAAGGGCCAGAATAACATATCAAAGTGGGACAAGCAGAAGTGCGAGAGGAAGGAAAACTATTCTATGTTTGTTTACAAAGTTGTCATGCAGGTTCACTTAGACACTTGCACCTTGTCTAAGGCCACGAACATCATGGACAGCTTGTGAGCAACAGTTTGGAGCAGCAGATGCCGGCCGCCTCGCACACTAACACAAGTGCTCCACCGTCACCAGTCGCGAGATACAGACACCACTCTGGCTTCTCCTGCCCGGGAAACTGGCCAAGCACTCTTGTCAGCTGGAGAACCAGGGTAGTCACCAAGTACATCAGCTCCAAGTGAATTACCTTGTTGCAACCCACAGCCTACATAAAGTTCTTGTTTAGGAGCTTATGCTCGTGTCTTTGGTGAGTAATTACATTGCATGAACAATATAGTCTTGTGTACATGTGTTTGCCTGACATTGACATTATCTTCTGACAGGAGTGTCTGTAAACAGGATTTATAGAGCCACTGTGTTTTCAGGAAGTCCGGAATTAATGAAGGTCAACACAGAGGAAATGCCATGCATATTTCATAATAGAAAAAAAAGGCACAATCAGGAAAACTTATCTGTATATATGTATATATATTTGATGACATGACAGTTACTTGGTACTTTCAGAGAACTATAATATAGTGTAATGAAGTATGTGACAAGTTGAACATTACTTCAGAAAACAATCTCCTTTGAAATATAATTCATGCAAATAAACCTACCTTTGATTGAAGTATTTCCTGAATGGTTTTCAAATGTACCTTCGTATGTAAACTCATACATGTAAACAGGTGTTGATCCATAGTTCAGATGAAACATAGCACTTCTATAAACGTTGTATATCATGAAGGTATCAGAGATGAGCTGTGAACAGCAATGTTTTCAGTAAACACACAAGTTAGTAACCAATATTTAATATAATGTTATTTTTAAAAAGTATTGAAAACATTACAGTGCTCTTCAGAATGTTTAAACAATTTTTCATAAATATTCCATAGGGGTCTTTAGTTTGGAAAGGTTTAACTTTATTTTGTATTTTTATATTTGTATTCCTCTGTATCTCTTAACTTAAGTGGTTATATTTATTCAGTCCTAACCTACTTGCAACAAATCAGTGCCAAATAAAGTAAATAAATTTGTAAATGTATAATGACATGAAATATTGTATTGGGGAGGGTACCCTAGGACAGGGTATCACACCCTGAGAACAGACTTCTGATTGGATGCTCGTAAGGGCCTGCCAAACAAACAGGTGGATAACATAATATGAGGCTAAACTATAAGCTTGTAATTTTGTGGTAATTTAATTAATAATTTTGATGGTATTGTTATGTTTATTCCTTTTCAAAATAGTTTTACAGAGTTATATAGACAGAAATGTCGGACCGCTGCTGCGCCAAGGGTAGCGGGTTCAATGACCGGCCAGGGAGGTCAGTATTTATAGTTACCTCTCCGGGTTCAGGACTGGGTGTTGTGTTGTGTCTGAACCACCGCGGAATCACCTCGCCTAGTCTGCCTCAGGAGGTGTCCTGGTTTTCATCACCGGGCACCTTCTGGGGTTCTAATATCTGTCTTCCGCCAGAACACCCATCTCATCATCATCAGCCACAGGAATCTCAGTTTTTGACAATATTTTGGTTTCTTAAGGTTTGTTTTCAAATGTTTAATACAGTTAGGGGTTCTGGAAGGTTCTAGAATCTTTTGATAAAATTGTAAGTCATAATTTGAATGCTGATGGTATGAGAGTACAGTGGAGCACCTGTATTCAGAATGTTTGGGACCTGAACTATTCCGGATAACAGAAATTTCCAAATAACAGAAGTTCATTGTTACTGTGGGTGGCCAAGGTTATTTTCTTTATGTAGTAAACTGTTGAAATGCTGACATTGTAAGATAAGCTGAGATGTTTAGCTGACGTACCGGCATCTATTTTTTTTTCAGTATTTCAACCTTCTCTTTTATGGAAAAAAAAATTTTTTTACGTTTACTACCACTTGTCACATCACCGCAACCACCAGAAAGTTAACGTTTGGTAGATGTTATCGGAGATATGTAGTCGTACACTGCTAGCTAGCACATTTTAGGCGAAACTAACACATTGCTTCCCCACAACCCTCGTCAACCATTAGTTTCAAGTGTTATCTGCGCATGTGTAATGTAGACTAAGGCACTGACAATAGGAATTTTATCTTCCGGGCACATAACTTTTTACCATGCCTCAGATTACTTCTGGATAACAGAATTAAATATACAGTGTGCTCCATTGTATTACTATTTTCTTTTTCGTAAATGTCGGAATGCTTTTTGCTGAGTCGCACAGTGTTTTGATCGGATGTGGTGTGACCATGCCTGCCATAGAAAATCTAGTGTCCAGCAGATTAGTATCAACAATCGTCGAGGCAGCAGTTCTTCAGTGAGCACAGCGTGATTTAACCTGCACCAGCAATGCCAGCCACCGTAACTTCTATCCATTTTTTTAGACTTCAACCTAACTGTTTTTCTGAATTATTTTTATTGATGCGGGAGGCCAGTAGGGCGTCGGATGTAGTGTTTTTCAGAGCTTAATGATGCTATCTTGGGTTTTAATGTGTAGAAAAATGTGGAGGTGTGAATTTTGGTATAAACAATCAACTATAGTAAAATAAAAACTAAATTTCATAATTTAATTATTTCTTGTAGCGTCATTATTGAACTAGTTGACTTGTTTTTCATATATCCCATAGTGTGTTGGATTGGTTTTGTAAATTCTGATATTGGTAGCAATCTCTGCTGCAGTTGTCATGATTGTATAAATTGTAGAGACCACATAACTATTTCGTCATGACTTCTGGTACTGTAGTAACATTCTACTACCTGTGCCCTGTTGACGTGAAAAATTTAAAACAATCTAATTATTGATTTATGAGAAATGTCATACTACTAATTAGAGTGGACAGGGATCAATCCTTCTTAAAGAAAAACGGAACTAATAACTACTAATTTTCATTTCAGTTTTAGGAAAGTTAAAAAAATCTATTCTCATTTAGTTACAAACAAGTTACACTTGGATAAACGTACACTCTTAATTTATCTGCTAGATCAGTCTGGAACAGACAGCTGCTGTTCGCAAGCAACTATGTATGGTACGAGGTGCAAGATTGTTATAAAAGTCGCCTAGTGTACTTGGTGCAGTTAAGTGGATGAATGGGATTAGTTTTCAGAACTGTTGTTAGGAGTAGTTAATTTACTGTGTGACATTTAAGTTGGTAACTGAGAAAAATGTAGTAACCTAAACAAGTGTGCAGTGGGCCGCCACTACTTGACCTCCTGAGAATGCCAAAAAAAATATGGCAGCAGGTAGAGTGCTCGCCAAAATGATACAGGTTCAGCTCCCGTTGTAGTCAACCCTATATATTACACATGTAAGAAATGCGGTAGACGTTGCTATTGCCCGGCAGGTTTTCTTGGGCTAACTTCGTTTTCCATCCCTTAGCATTCGGACACTTCATCACTATAGATCTTCATTTATTTTGGGGCAGCGATGGCCGAATGGTCAGACTATTCACCTCTCACAAAGGTGATCTGGGTTTGATTTCCGGCAGGGTCAGTTCCTGGATTTTCACATGTGGAAATTGTGCCGGACGATGTCATTGGTTGGCTGGTTTTCTCGAGGATCTCCCGTTTCCCCCACCCATTAATTCCGGTGCTGCTCCATACTCACCTCATGTCGCCCCTCACCAGCGCTAAAGACCTTGATGTTAAGCGCTGACTGAAATCTCTCACTCACTCACTCATTCATTCATTTCTCTTTACCATGTGCATATACCACTATAGGTTGTTCGTGATAAACTGAGCACTTTTGAAGACAAGCTTGTCTAGAATAATAATCAAAAAAAATATTTTTATTACGACCTCAGTCGTTCTTTTCAGTACAGCAGCACAATCTTATATACTCTGATTGTTATTTAGCCAGCTCTGATTATGTTAAAAAGTGGCAGGAAACTATAAATTATCTGAAAGGAAATAGGTAACAGGGTTTCAAAAGTGTTCACTGTATCCCAAACCACCTATACACACATTAACTTACACTTTCATAGAAATGTATACTAACACACACATACAAGCAGACATACACACACAACTTATTGAATTCTCTAGATGAAATGTCTTTACTCACATCAGTTAGCTGTTCCAGTGTATCAGTACTGATACTTTTGTTTCCAAAGTAGAAACTTTTTATTTTTGCCCCTAGTTCAATAGATTCCGCTGACCCATTTATGAGGTGCAAATCTCTTGGTACGAGCTGTTCAGGGTTGGTGTTGTAACTGTCCAGCGTTTCTTGTGTTAGGTCTGAAACACAGATACAGGAACAAAACAATAATTTTTGCTGAAATTAAATTCAAATTTGTAATTGCAAATAAAAATTATATGAATGAATAATTTTTTATCTGTAAAATAAGTATCTATAAAATTTCCTGATGCTGATATAAACTTTTATTTAAAGTTTGCAAAATATAGTTTGTCATTGTTTTGTCACAGTTTCTCTATAATAAACCAAAGCTTAATTAATATTTTGTCTAAAGCAGCAGAAACACGCGTTTCTGAACTTGTTAACTTTGAATATGCTGAGGTTTGTACGTACTTACACTGGGTCTGTCGTTATGATAGTCCTTATTTACTTTTCAAAGTAAACTTGTTGTTTATGTGTATTAGAACATTTCTTCTATGTTTTGGTTGAGCTCGTTAAATATATATGGTAATACTGCAATAAGATGACTGAAAAGTGAAATTTGTGTAGTATTAAAGAAACAGAACTTCTAATATTTTACTATAGATTAAGGCCATATCATAGAGAAGGGAGAGGGGGGGGCAAAGGGTGTACATGCCCCAAGCTACAGTCTGAAAGTGCAGCAGATCCTGCAGGTTCAAATCACTATTTAACGCACTTAAAAATTGTGAAGAAAATTCATGATTGAAGGAGGGGGGGGGGAGGTTGTGGCAAAAGGCACTTTTGCCCCCTGAGGAATATCTGTAGATCTATCCCTGCTGTCGATAATTAATATCTGTACTCTAACCCAAAAATGTGAATCCGCTAAATTATTTATACTGACAATCAGTCACAGATGTTAGTCAACACACCAAAGTAAACATTTTATAATTTGATGTGTATCCATATGAACATGTTTACTTATACTGGGAACACCATGGTAGCATGTTGCAACATTACTCAATAGTTTATACATGTACAGCTTCGAATGACTGGACACATTTTATTTTTTCTATTATTTGCACAACTAAGAGTTTAATGGGCAAAGACTGAAATAGTAAAACATTATTCATTTAGATGCTATGTGGATGTTTTATTTTTTTATTCTTACACATGAGCTTAATTTAAAGATTTGTTACCTTGGATATTTATGCAGAAAACTACTACTTTAGATATGTCGTTATTGCATGGACCTTCCTCATTAGTAGCATTTCATGAATATAACTACAAGTATGCACACCTCAATGTTATTACTACCTGACAGTCTGATTTATATTGCCTCAATGTCTGTCTTATGTTTCTTATCTATTTTGTTTATACATGTCAGGCATGGTAATCTTCACAGAAGTAACGTAGTTACATAGAAATACATGTGGTGAGTGAGGTACATATTTCAAATGAGAATTTTTGCTAAGGTTTTACAGTAGAACCCCACTTATCTCTGTACTAATCTGAATATTTTGATAATCTGAACTAGTGTGTGGGAAAAATTATGTATAGTAAAATAAACATAAATCTATTAACTTTGGCATTGTAACAATGCATTAAATATATGCTGTAATGTTTACAAAATTCTTGACGTACTATTGTTTACAGTATTAAGTACATATTTACAAGTGCAATGTGGTATGTCATTTCAAAAAGTTGGTAGGATGTTTTTAGTGCAAAGATGTAGATTTGACGGCTGACGCAGTATTCTGTTACATGTAAACGCTTGTTACATGTTACTTCAAACTTAACGTTTTAATGCTGACTATCCCATTATAGGTAGGATTTTGTTTAATGTGAAAATCAGGTTTTAAACAGTCCTTAGTTTATTTAGGATTAGCATGACACTGCTATATTAAATTTTCAAGTACAATTTTGAAAATGACTTCAAAAATGTGATTGCTCTTTTTTTAACAACATTATTGCTGCGTAACTTTGTAGTATTATCAACTAACCATTAGTAAACAACAATCCTTCTACTCTGTTGAACCCAATTATGTATGAATTTGTATGGGATTTGCCAGCGCGCAGCAGGTTTTCAGGTGTGTCTGGGAGGAATACTTCAGCTCCTTCCTGTATCTTGGCATCTACCACTGGGAAGTATGTAAGTTGGTAAAGCAGGTCATTCTGTAAACAAACCAACATAATACAACTACATTACTTTGTATAACAAGTGGTATTTAAAGTAGGCACTACAAGACGTGCTAACTGAAACGAGGCTAATTGAATTTCTTGGTTAATAAAGATGTTACTATTTTCTGCTTGTCACATAGAATTTCACATTTTATTTTATATTTAACGGAAAATATATATATATATATATATATATATATATATATTGTGACATGTGATGTCAAGCCACCAACCCCAGGGCAGAGAATTGAGGCAGTTGTGAGCTTCAAATATGCTAGTTGTAGTGATCGTGAATAGTACAGTCTCACAAGTGCTGCAGTGAAATGTCAAAGTTTGTATTATCCAACTTCTAATTGAGAAGGTTATTCCGCTATCCCGTTAGCCTTTTTGTTGTTGTTGGGATGATATAGTGAGTGTACACCAGATTTTGTCACATCTTTCAACATTTTTAAACCGCTGTTTGATTAACTAGGTTGGATAGTACTTTGATAAATAAATCATAAATAACCAATTCTGAATTTATTCACTTTCCTTTGGTTGTAATATTAACAGAACACCCCTTCTTTCTGTCTTTAAAGTTTAATGCATTGCATCTTATCAGCTAACAAATCAGCATGGAAGTGGTCACAGAAACTCATGGCTGGAACTTATGAAAGGCAGTGCCTTTGCACCTAGCACCTTCAGTGGCCCCATAGGCAGTTGAAAATAAATCGTTTGAGAATATTATTTGCGTTGTCGCTTCCTTCATAGTGCAGCACTGCATACGACAAAATGAAGGGTAATGACAGCATCAACAAAGCTACTTGGTCATTTGTTTACTTGTGTATTTGTATTTAAGATTTTTGTTTTTGTGTGGACTGGGCAAAATAAAAGTATGTTTCAGTCACTAATAGAAATGTATGAAAGTACTTTATTGATTGTATAGATAATTTTTGCTGCCTGTTCATAAATGTTTTAGCAATTAAAACTATTAATTGATGCAGGATTGTGTTTTTGGTTACAAATATCATGTTTAATATGTTCGGTTTTTCTACCTTTTTTTTTCTGATGTTATAAATAGCATACATAGCTGTTTACTGAATCAACTACATTAATATGCGTTGACAATCACCCTAAGTTTTAATTAAACACGTGAAACAGCCAAAATAAGGAATGTCTGCAAAATTAAGAAATACCAACTAATACCTTAATTCCAACTGCAGAAAAATTATTTGTCGTAGATTACTAATCTTTTTTGTTTTAGAAATATAATCTGATTAGATAGTAAATCAAAACATCCAGTTCTATTATGTCAGTTGTAGCAAGGGTATTTTGCAATGGTTATGTCTGTGGCAATGGATGTAGTTATGGTTTTGGTTATTTCAGTTGTAGTTTGGCCTTTTCTTGACCTGGCAGGCAAACAAAAATCTAGGTACCCATACGCGCCATACACAGCATGGCGGGAACCATATGGAAACCAAAATGGAAAAAGTGTTTCACAGCTCCATCAGAATACGTCTTTGTGCAGCATAGCCAGTTGTGACCTCAGATGCACCAACCGCATTAACTACATGCTGTGGCATAACAAATATAATTTAATGGATACTAACAAAATTTTCTCAACCTTATTGGTGAATATGTTAAAGAAGGAAGTTTCTGTACCTCTTCTGCCTTGACGATATCACGGGCTTTCAGAATGTCTTCAGGAGTAGCAGCCTTGAGAAACTTGACCAGGTCTGTGACAGTCGTTCCATTGAAGCCAATAGCCCAGCCCAGTTTAAACGCTTCCAGGGTGCGGTTGTAGTATGGGCTGAAGTCAACTGCTTCTACCGAACCACTTTGTGAGATGGCACGGTGAAACAGCCCTATGACAAAAAATTTATGTTTCTAATTGTAATGGAAGAGTTGATTGTGCAGGAAATTATTTATATCATAAAGATAAGAGTAATTAGATGTGATAACTGCCAGTCAATTTTGCCTTCAAAGGATAATGAATAATGGATACTGGTTACAGAATGACCAAAATTTACTATTTTATACAACATTTTTCTTGTAGTTACGAACTTATACTAGTCAAGTACATGCTAAATAAATTACTAGAATCCACATATTAAAATGAGAGCAATAGTAATTAGAAAGACCACACCTCATCTATAAAATTTTACGAAAAATAAAGAAGTATATGTAATGTTTTTTTTTGCAAGCTGATGTAAGAAAACATACTGTGCAACAATGCCCAGAATTTTGTCTAGTGCATAATGGAGTATATTGTGGCTGTGTAAATATGCTTCCTGATAGATTTCTCTGTGTTCTGACAGAGATAACTACTATAAAAAGATCATTCCTGTTATAAAGCCAATATACTGTGACGTGTGCCTAGCACACCCTCCCACTAGTCCATCTGCAGCACTGTACTCATTTAGTATGGCCTACACTCAGTGCGTGTTGTAAATAATAAATATTACCTTTAAAAATATGTTTCTTAAAATTCACCCTTTAATTCCTACGTTTTTCGAGTGTCTAGTTTTTGTTTCAAAGTTTTTAAAAAATGTGTTTGGTATTTTTGTCATTCGTTTTTAGTCGCTATTATTCAGTTGCGTCAGTGTTGCATCAGCTGTGCTATGCCTATTGTATCCTTCCTCTTGAACATGATGCAACAGAGAACAATACTCCAAGATATGACATTTGAAAATACCAATAATGTTTTTAATATGTTTTACTATTTTTTCCAGTGTCTGTTTTATGTTTTGTCTTGTGTAACTTGTTCTACTTTGCACCGCGCAAAGTCAGTCCGTCTCGCTGGGCTGGCTTGGCGACGCCGAACGGAACGCCATGTTTCAGTTAGTCTGAATTAGACGTGCGGAGGAGATAGACGTATTTGTCTACCCCGGGTCCTTCACCAGTTTGCGTCAGTCAGTTTTAGCTTCAATAATTTTTATTCTTAATTACCGGAATCGTTTTTGTTGTTTTTGACCCGGGGCTCCTAATCCCCTGCCGACCGTCGCGTCCAGGGGCATAAGTTAGCTTATTAAGCATACTGCCAGCCCAGTGCTGTTTTTACCACGTCACCTACTGGAGAGGTTTGTGCTCCAGGTCCACTTAACTGACATTGGCCTTTTGCGAGTACCAGTTTATTGTTCAAGTTGAGTAAATTACGAAAACTATTCACGTCTTTCATTTGAGAGCAGAGTTCTTGGCTCACCCCGTCCCTAGTGATGCTTAGCTTAAATTTGAGTGTGTTGTGGCTTGGGGACTGGCCTTAACAAGTCCCCGAAGATCCGTCGTTTGGAGGGTGCATCAATCCACTGGTACATAGCCTGCCCCGTGGTTGTCGGCCTGTCGACCCTGGGATCATCATAAAAGAGGGTTTCCTCCGTGGCTTCCGCCATGCGCCCTTTCCCACTGTCCATCTCATCTCAGCTAGCCGGTCCACTCCCGTAACTTTGTCACCCATATCCCGTCTGACTCACTTACCGAGTCAGTGTCATTGTCATCTGCACGTTCCCTCCTTAGCACCTGTGTCAACTGACATGAATAATATTAAGGTATTTTGTTTACAAAACTGTGCAGGCATTTCTTTATATAGGTACTTTTTGGTTACAAATCAGGAAATCAGTTTCTGCCTGTAACTGATTTCACAATCAAAGCAGGTATCTAAGAAGTGTGACATCATTGCATTTTGAGATTCATCTTCACCTTTAGTCATGGGCGACAACTGCAGGAAATCAGTACTTTCCCCACCAGCACTCTCTCCGAAGATAGTTACGTCATCTGGGTTGCCACCAAATTGGGCTATGTTCCTGTTCACCCAGCGCAGTGCTGCCACCTGGTCCTTCATTGCTGCATTGCTGGTTACCTCAGGGTGCTCCAAGCTCAGGAAACCTGCAAGCAACAGTTGCCCTATTTATGGTTCTGTATTTAGTGACATTCTCATAGTAAGTTTCTTAAGAGATTTTAACAAGAACATTTCTTAAATTGTGAAATTGCTTACATGTTTTTATAACCTTATTCAAATTAAACTTTTTTAGCGGTGACATATTAGTGTGCCACTTATTTACAGGCTCAGATACACAGAAGTGGTGACATGTGTACCTAGTTCTACATCACTTATTCCTAATCCCTGAACTCATACACTGTCTTATTGCTGCCCTGCTCGAACTATGCGACTTTAAGCGTTGATCTTATAATTTTACCATTGAAATATCTTCAATTAAGTTTTGTGTAGGACTTTTGGGTTTTTAGTTGTATCAGCCTGAGTACTTAATTTTGATACAGAACTCTGTGATAAAAGCCATATTTATCTAGGATGGAGGGTAAAGAAACAGAGTTTTAATGCATGTTGTGTTTTGAAAGTACAGTACACAACAACCCTCTTCTGAACTGAGTTCTATTTTCATAGACGAATGCTACAGAAACATAACTTATAGTTTCTCCAGAAAACAAGTATTTACAACCTTTTGCAATAATGTTCAACAGCCTGTTAGGTTGGACTCTTATCAATATTTTCTTGTGTCATTATCCTACAAGGACATGTTCATTGACATAGAACTTGTTGAGTTGATTATGGAAATAAAATTAATAACTCCACAATCTTCGCATATATTTACGAGCATCACATCAACTGTTTACACAGCATGATGGCAAAACAGAACACTACATACAGCTTTGAATGTCAACAAATATGGCAATATATATATATATATATATATATATATATATATATATATATATATATATATATTTTTTTTTTTTTTTTTTTTTTTTTTTTTTTTTTTTTTTTTTTTTTTTGTGTCTCACCACAAATTGCTTAGATGTTTCACCCAACATTTTCCCTTAAGACACTTCAAGTTAAAAAAAATTAAATCATCATGTTACAGATTCACAAAAATTCAATCCTTTTGTAACAAACATAACGAAAATAAACCAATAAACTAAAAATTGCGTAGCAGTTTATTAACTACCAATGATGACACATAATGAAATACACTAAACATTATAAAAGGGCGAGTAACAACTTTAGCGTCACGTACAAGAGTCAGACAACAATAATTCTAAACTGGCACTCCATAAATTCACAAATAAACCCTAAGGTATCAAGTTTACTTATGTATCAAAGTTCATCGTAGCAGCTTACATAGATCGTTAAATGGAGAGTTCTGAAAACACAGCAACAAACAAAGTCATTTAAAGAGCACATACAAGGTTCAAATTTTCACAAAGGCACTTATTACGAGCACTATTCACTGCCTTTGTTAACAAATCAGCAGGGTTCTCCCTGCCTGAAACATGCTTGACGAGAATCTTCCCCTTTTCTGTCATGTCCCTCACAAAATAACACTTAATCTATATGTGTTATTCCTTTTGGACACTTCCCCATATTTTGCTTATAGCTATGGCAGTCTCGTTCTCGGAAAGGATCACCAAAGGAGTGGGAGCAAAGCGATCGTGTCCCAATTTAGAGAGGAATTGAGTGTCAGTAAGTACTTAGCCTTCCCAATGTATATAGAGAGCTTTCCCATCAAATCAGAGTGTATAAGTTCTAAAGGCTTCCTTCTTGACTTCCTTTCACTTACATACGGAAAACCTACTCTCATCATTTTTCTCTTAATACAAACGTCAGTAGCATCATTCATCTTACCTTTAATACTCAAAATTTTTCTAATACACTCTTCATTTAAATGGCCAAGTCTTTGATGCCATACTGTCACACTTTTCAAAGCTGTGCCATCCCGGACTTCACTTTCACCCGGCACATTTGCAATGTTGGTCACACCATCCAATCTTCCCTCAGAACGCAAACTCTACAGACCATCAGAGAGAGGGGCCTTGAAAAGGACTTCATCACCATCATAAACTAGGGCTTCTTTTGCATTCATTTCTGCATGTTCACCTTTTTTCGCCATTTTGCTCACTGACAACAGATTAAAATTAAACTTGTTGGTACATATAACACGTCTTATACAGTTAGGATTCACCCACCACATTAATCTGTTATCTTAATTTTGACTGTCCCATATCCCCTGACCTCTGCTCTACCTTTCCCCGCTGTAATCTCATCCTGGCAAATTCTCATGTCGAGGAACAGGTCCCTTTGTTTCAATATACGGTCAATGGCAGCAGATTTTACAACCCAGTCCAAAGTGCCCTTTTTTAGAGAAATCAGACCACACGCACTTACCAACACTTTGTGTTTATTGTGCTTCCCCTTATTTTCCTTGCTACTTATATCTTCTGCAACTTGACTGTGCCACGTCCTTGCAGTCGCTTGCCTAGTGTCCATTTTTCCCACACCTGTATAATTTCCTATCTGCAGTGGAGTTGGGTAGATTATTACTGTCATTGCCTCATGTGCTCATTTCTGGATATTTGTTCTTTTGATGTTCAGTTCCTTCACCATCCTGTCTTCCTCCCCTTCCGCGACCTTTGATACTTGCAGCACTTCTTTGGTGATTGCCTCCTCTAGTTTCAAGTGCTATACCTTCACTCTCTTCTCGATTTTCATTCCCTTGCTCCAAGAGCCTTGCCTTTACTAACTTAATGGAAAGGTTAAGTTCCTTCCCCAGCTCTTCAACTAGAGCACCATACTTATCCCATGGTAGTCCGAGGAGAATGAGCCCAGCAATCTTTTTGTCAATGTAATTCCAGCCTACAGATTTTACTTTTTGATACTGGTTTTTAACCTGAGCCATGTATTCGTGCAACTTTTCACCCACGTTTTTGTTAATCAAAAACACTACTTTTAGTGACCTTAACCCTTGCAAAAAACTAACCTTCGTATGTATGTCCGCTAGTATTTCCCACGCCTCTTTCGTCAGCACTCACTCCACAATGTCATTCAGATAAGAATCGGACACGTCTTTATACAGTAACACCAGTGCTTTCCTGTTAATCCTTTCATGGTTAGCATTCAGAGGTGGCACAAATCCTGGGTCAACAGCATTCCAACAGTTTATTTCAATTAACTCGGCCTTCGCTCGCAGCTTCCGCGCGAAGTAATTTTCACGGGACGTTGCTTCTGTACTCAGTCGTTTCAAAAGCCCTCTTAAACTACTGCACACAAGCCTATTGGGAACTCTTAACTTCTAATCACAGTCACTGTCTTGGTCGGTGCAAATCAGTTTTACATTCTCATCATGTGCAGTGCGGCAGCACAAGGCCCATAACCTGTTGAGTTGATTATGGAAATAAAGTAAATAACTCTATCGCGTATATCACATCAACAGTTTACACAGCATGGCGATAAAACAGAACACTGCATAAAGCCTTGAATGTGAACAATTATGGCACCTTACTAGAAAAGATATGAGTCAAATGAGAGACTAGTCAGGCGGGAAAGTTAAAACAATTTTTTTTTGTTACTTGTGTGTCTTACCATAAATTGCTTACATGTTGCGCCCAATAGAACTTGTATTATTGTGTGGTACGAGTCTCAAATGTAACACTTGGCCCAGTGTCGTTATAAATTTTCACTCTGTTATCAGCTATTTAAATTTTCTAACAAGGCACTTGACTCTAGTTAAATATAGAATCTCTTTCATGTAGTAAATGCATCAGATGAAATAAAAATAAATAATACGGAATGACTACCTTGAACCTGGCTTGGAATGAAAAGTAGTCATCACTTTTCTTTTCCTCATGTCTTGGAAACCTTTTGAAAAGATTGATATATGAACTGCATTTATTGACAGAAAACAATATTTACTCATTATTATTCTAATTATAGTTTAGGGTTCTTGGCCAAGAATGCAATGTAGTTACATGACACATTTACAAATAGTCACTCAGTTATTCCATTTGAAGTAAAACTTTTAATTTTGCTTGTTGGATATTTTATTTCATTGAGTTAAATGATTTAAATAGTCCATAGATTTAACTCAATCATGTGCATACTTGATAGACACTGGACCTACCCTGCTGAGAGCAAGATAAGCAGGTTGGTTATTAATTTACACAGATTTGGAGCATAAAAAAACTAAAGCCATCCTTTTCTCAAGGACCTGATGGTATTCCTAACTTTATTGTCAAGGGCTGTGGTCAGCTTCTGGCACCTATTCTGTGTCATATTTTTAACCACTGTATCAAGTACAGCATTTTTCCAGCCTTATGGAAAAGAGCTTTAGTTTTTCCTTTATTTAAAAAAGGGAATAAAACT